>CAUYSK010127914.1:0-14344 GCA_963575035.1 Avahi laniger
GATCAAAGACCTAGATATAAGAGCATGAACTATAAAAAGCTTAGAAGAAAACATGGATATAAATCTACATGACCCTAGATTAGATGGTTGTTTCTTGGATATGACATCCAAAGCATGAGTAGCAAAAGAAAAAAAAAAAAAAGAAATTGGGCTTTGTCAAAATTAAAACTTTGTTCATCAAAGGATACTGTCAAGAAAGCAAAAAGAAGAAACAATGGTGATATATAGCACCTCTTGTATACTCCTGGATAGAGCTGGAACACATTCTACTAAGTGAAGTATCCCAAGAATGGATAAACAAGCACCTCATGTACTCACCATCAAATTGGTATTAACTGATCAACACAGAGGTGTACATGTAAGAATAACATCTATTGGATGTCGGGCAATGGGGAGGGGAGAGAGGGAGGGGACGGGTATATGCATACACAAAGAGTGCAATGCGCACCATGCGAGGGATGGACACGCTTGAAACTCAGACTTGGGGAGGGGGCAAGGGCAACATACGTAACCTAAACATCTGTACCCCCATAATATGATGAAATAAAAATAAAAAAGAAAAAGAAAGCAAAAAGATACCCGGTCAAGAGAATGAAAAGACACACATAGACTGGGAGAAAATAGTTATAAAAGATATGTCTGATTAAGAGCTATTATCCAAAATACCAGCCTGGGCAAGAGCGAGACCCTGTCTCCACTAAAAAACAGAAATTAACTAGACAACTAAAAATATATATAGAAAAACTTGGCATGGTGGCGCATGCCTGTAATCCCAGCTCCTTGGGATGCTGAGGCAGAAGGATCGCTTGAGCCCAGGAATTTGAGGTTGCTGTGAGCTAGGCTGATGCCACGGCACTCTAGCCTGGGCAACAGAGCGAGACTCTGTCTCAAAAAAAAAAAACAAAAAACTATTATCCAAAATATACAAAGAACTCATAAAACTAAGAACCTGATTTTAAAGTTGGCAAGAGACCTGAACAGACACCTCACCAAAGAAGATATACAGATGGCAGGGCTTGCAGTTGGTTCCTTGGTTGCAGAAGGTGTCTGCCTGTTGCCAGGAGATGTGAAGTCGGAGTTTAAGAAGCGTCCACCTTCCCCTGATGGCATTCGGCAGATGTGCTGGGGGCTCTGACGACAGACCATGAAGACTGCATGGCTGACAGAGGGAGCCAACCCAGGGACGACAGGGTTGGATGCAAACATAAGAAGAAACTGTTCATGTCCTGTGCCTACTTTTTAATGGGGTTTTATTTTTTTCTACTCAGCCACAAAAAACAATGGTGATCTAGCACCTCTTGTATTATCCTGGATAGAGCTGGAGCCCATTCTACTCCAGCTCTATCTAAGTGACGTATCACAAGAATGGAAAAACAAGCACCACATGTACTCACCATCAAATTGGTATTAACTAATCAACACCTATGTGCACGTACAGTAGTAACATTCACCAGATGTCGGACAGATGGGAGGGGGAGGAGTTGGGTATAGTCACACCTAATGGGTGCGGTGTGCACCGTCTAGGGGAAGACACGCTTGAAGCTCTGACTTTGGCGGGGCAAAGGCAATATATGTAACCTAAACATCTGTACCCCCGTAATATGCTGAAATAAAAAAAAATTTAAAAAAAGAAGAAACTACAAGACAAAAAGGTAGAGCGAGAAAAAGATACTCTCAGCCCCAAGCTTCTGGTGGAAAACAAGAACCAACAGAACTCCCTGAGATGTCAGGGAATAAGGGCCCCTTTCCTGGGAGAAACCTAAATCAGCCCTAATGAGGGGCTGGAGCATGTCAGGCTCCTGACTGTCAGGGCCTAAGGTGTTGGTGAGCACCACCCAGCAGGTTGTCTTGGAGACACGAGGCCAGAACCCTCATTGAGCAGATGAGCTTTGTGCACAGTGAGGGTTCTGGAGTGTGAGCCTTCTTGCCCAGTGGTTCAGCAAAGGATCTTTTAAGAATTCATTTTGGAACAACAACTGACACTACTACTACTATTTGGAATGGGGGAGGCAACACTTTACTATGTGCAGACCAAGTAAGTGAGTGTAGGCTTGTGAACAAGTTGGGATAAATGGAGAAAGCCTCCCCACCACACAGGGCGTGGCTGTGTGTGCATGCACATGTATGTATACATTCACCCATTCTTGCAATAAGCATTCGTTTATTTCCATATGTGTAAGATGCTTTTTGTACCAGGCGCTGTTGATTTAGCTATGATCAGAACAGAGGAAATACCCCTGCCTTCTTGGAGGGAGAAATAGATACATAAGTAAAACATATGGTGTGTGGGATGGCGGCTAGGCCTTTTTTTTTGTTTGTTTGGTTTTTTTTTTTTTTTTTTTTGAGACAGAGTCTCGCTCTGTTATCCAGGCTAGGGTGCAATGACATCATCATAGCTCACTGCAACCTCAAACTCCTGGGCTGAAGTGATCTTCCTGCCTCAGTCTCCTGAGTAGCTGAGACCACAGGCATGCACAACAACGCCCAGCTACTATTTCTATTTTTAGTAGAGATGGGGTCTCACTCTTGCTCAGGCTGGTCTGCAACTCCTGAGCTCAAGTGATCCTCCTGCCTCTGCCTCCCTGAGTACTAGGATTACAAGTGTGAGCCACCACACCCTGCCTGGCGGCTAAGTCTTAAGGAGAAAAAGAAATCAGGGGAATGGTACAGAGAGTCTGTGCTGTGTTTGTGTCACTTAGAAATCTTTCAGTTTCTCTGGGACCAGAATGTATCTACCTGTGTGTTCCAGGTGCAAAGTCTGGGTGATTCTGTATAGCTAGGATTATCCACATAGCTGAGTTGTGTTCACTGTGTTAGGGCAGGAGTGTCTGTGTGTCTAAGATGCATAATTGTGTTATTTTTCTGTCTCTGTGTATGTTTTCTAGTCAGTGTATAATAAAATACCAAACTATCACAAGCCCCCACCACACACATACAGAAGCTATAAAGATGGCAAATAAGTACGGGAAAAGATGCTCAACTTCATATGTCACTAGGGAATTGGAGATTAATACAGCAAGGAGATACCACTACACACCTATTAGGGTGGCCAAAATTTAGAATACAATACCAAATGCTAGCAAGGATATGGAGCTACAAAAACTGTCATTCATTGCTGGTGGGAATGCAAAATGGTAAAACGATTTTGGAAGTCAGTTTGGCAATTTCTTAAAAAGCTAAACATACTCTTACCATACAACACAGCAGTCACACTCCTTGGTATTTATCCAAATGAATTGAAAACATATGTCCACACAAAAATCTGCACACAAATATTTATAGCAGCTTTATTCATAATTGCCAAAATGTAAAAGCAACCAAGATATTCTGCGTTGGGTGAATGGATAAACAAACTGTGGTATATTACTTAAGACAATGGAATATTATTCAGTGCTGAAATGGAATTAGCTATCAAACATGAAAAGACATGCAGAAACCTTAAATACATTACTGAGTGAAAGAAGCCACTCTGAATAAGCTATGTACTGTATGATTTCAACTATATGACATTCTGGAAAAGGCAAAACTATGAAGACTGTAAAAGCATCAGTGGTTGCCAAGGGTTGGGAGAGAGGGAGGGATGAGTAGGTGGGAGAATTTTTAGAGCAGCGAAAACTATTCTGATACTGTAATTGATGTGTACATGTCATTATACGTTTGTCAAAACTCAAAATGTGCAACACCAAGGGTAAACCCTAATGTAAATTAGGAACTTTGGGTGATAATGGTGTGTCACTGTAGGTTCATCCATTGTAGCAATTGTACCATTCTGGTGGTGTGGGAGGTTTCTGGTGGGGGAGGCTGTTCCTGTGGGGGAATAGGAGGTATATGGAAACACTCTATTTTCTGCTCAGTTGTGCTGTGCCCCTAAAACTGCTCTTAAAAAAAAAAAAAAAAAAAAGTCTTAAAAAAAGATAACAGGCCTGGCGCGGTAGCTCACGCCTGTAATCCTAGCTCTCTGGGAGGCCGAGCCAGGCGGATTGTTTGAGCTCAGGAGTTGGAAACCAGCCTGAGGAAGAGCGAGACTCCGTCTCTACCAAAAAATAGAAAGAAATTACCTGGACAACTAAAAATATATAGAAAAAAAATTAGCTGGGCATGGTGGCGCATGCATGTAATCCCAGCTACTCAGGAGGCTGAGGCAGAAGGATTGCTTGAGCCCAGGAGTTTGAGGTTGCTGTGAGCTAGGCTGATGCCACGGCACTCACTCTAGCCAGGGCAACAGAGCGAGACTCTGTATCAAAAAAAAAAAAAAAAAAAAAAAAAAAGATAGCCGATAACCTTTGGAACTGGAGAAAATATTTGCAAATCATTTACGTAATAAGGGTCTAGTAGTCACAGTGTATAAAGAACTCTTATAACTCAAGAACAAAAAGATGACAACCCAATTTTTTTAAATGGGCAAAGAATTTGAATAGACATTTCTCCAAAGAAGATAGACAAATGGCTAACAAACATTTGAAAAGATGCTCAACATCACTAATCATTAGGGAACTGAAAATCAAAACACAGTAAAATACCACTTCCTACTCACTAGGATGGCTATAACTTAGACTGAAAAAAAAAGAAGTGTAGTGAAGTTGTGGAGAAACTGGAATCCTTGTACATTGCTTGTGGGACTGTAAAATGATATAGCTACTGTAGGAAACAGTTTGACAGTTCCTCAAAAATTTAAATAGTTGCAGGACGTGGTGGCACGCCTGTAATCCTAGCACTCTGGGAGGCCGAGGCGGGTGGATCGCTCAAGGTCAGGAGTTCGAGACCAGCCTGAGCAAGAGTGAGACCCCAGGCCGGGCGCAGTGGCTCACACCTGTAATCCTAGCGCTCTGGGAGGCCGAGATGGGCGGATTGTTTGAGCTCAGGAGTTCGAGACCAGCCTGAGCAAAAACGAGACCCCCGTCTCTACCAAAAATAGAAAGAAATTAATTGGACAGCTAAAAATATATATAGAAAAAATTAGCTGGGCATGGTGGCGCATGCCTGTAGTCCCAGCTACTTGGGAGGCTGAGGCAGGAGGATCATTTGAGCCCAGGAGTTTGAGGTTGCTGTGAGCTAGGCTGACGCCACGGCACTCACTCTAGCCAGGGCAACAAAGTGAGACTCTGTCTCAAAAAAAAAAAGAGTGAGACCCCGTCTCTACTAAAAATAGAAAGAAATTATCTGGACAACTAAAAAAAAAATATATATATATATAAAATTAGCTGGGCATGGCGGCGCACGCCTGTAGTCCCAGCTACTCGGGAGGCTGAGGCAGGAGGATCGCTCGAGCACAGGAGTTTGAGGTTGCTGTGAGCACTCTAGCCAGGGCAACAGAGCCAGACTCTGTCTCAAAAAAAAAAAAAAAAGGGCATTTTTACATTTAACCACAATATCATTATTTCATTTAACAAAATTAGTAATGATTCCATAATATGATCTGACATTTAGTGCATTTTTAGATTTCCTTAATTGTTCCCCAAAACAACTTATGTTTGATCTTCAGAATCTCACTATTGCCTGGGCCAGAGTACCATGGCATCAGCCTAACTTGCAGCTTACTGTGAGCTAGGCTGCAGCGATGGCACTCCAGCCTGGGCAACAAGAGTGAGACTCTGTCTCAAAAAAGAAAAAAAATTTAAATAGTTACCATATGACCCAGAATTCTTCTAGGTATACCTAGGAGGAGAATTGAAAACATATATTCATACAAAAACTTGTACATGAATGTTCATAGCAGCATTTCTCATAATAACTAGAAAGTGAAAACAACCCAAATGTCTATCAATTGATAAGTGGATAGGGAAAGGGTAGCATATTCATAAAATAGAATATTATCCAACCATAAAAACGAATGAAATACTGATGCATGCTACAACATGATTTAACCATTTAAACAGTATGCTAAATGAAAAGCCAGATTCAAAGGGCTCATACTATGTGATTTAATTTATTTGAAGTGTCTAGAATAGGCAAAACTTTAGAGACAGGAATTAGATTAGTGGCTACCAAGTGCAGAGGATAGGGGAGAGTCAGAGTGACTGCTAACAAGTACAAGGTTTCTTTTTGGAGTTATAACAGCGTTCTAGATTAGATAATGGTAATCAATGAACAATCATGTGAATGTCCTAAAAACCACTGAATTGTACAGTTTATTTTTTTATTTTTTATGAATTGTACAGTTTAAATGGGTGGATTTTCTGGCATATGAACCAGGGCTCCTTGGAGAAGGATTACAATTCTACGGCAGGACATACACAAGATGAGTATATCTTTTCACAAGAAAGTAGCAAAGCTCTGAAAGACTATTAGGGTTGTGTCAAAGGGATTTAGGAACCTGTGTGAAGAGATTCCCACTGGCCACAGATGAGACAGGCTGAGCATCAAAAGGAATAAGAGGCACATCAAATATGTTTATATCCAATAGTTATAATGATACTTAAAAAAAACTATTGGGGCCGGGCGCAGTGCTCATGCCTATAATCCTAGTACTCTGGGAGGCCGAGGCGGGTGGATCGCTCAAGGTCAGGAGTTCAAGACCAGCCTGAGCAAGAGTGAGACCCTGTCTCTACTAAAAAAAAAATAGAAAGAAATGATCTGGACAACTAAAAATATATATATAAAAAATTAGCCGGGCATGGTGGCATATGCCTGTAGTCCCAGCCACTTGGGAGGCTGAGGCAGAAGGATCGCTTGAGCCCAGGAGTTTTGAGGTTGCTGTGAGCCAGGCTGATGCCATGACACTCTAGCCTGGGCAACAGAGCAAGACTCTGTCTCAAAAAAAAAAAAAAAACCATTGGCCATCTTTGGAGGATATTGGGGAACAAATTCATTGTTTCAGAAATTGGTCGATAATGGGAAAGAACCAAGCATATGGCCTGCTTGTACTATGTAAACTGTTCCCAAACAATGGATGAGCACGAAGTTTATCTGTGGATAGAATTCTACCTAATGAATGAAGAAAGAGTGATAGATTGCCGCCATTTACAACCCTAAAGAAATAATAGGCCGGGCACAGTCGCTCACACCAGTAATCCCAGCACTTTGGGAGGCTGAGGTGGGAGGATCACTTGAGACCAAGCGCTGAGGTTGCAGTGAGTTATGATGACACCACTGCACTCTAGCCTGTGCAGCAAAACGAGACCCTGTCTCAAAAAAGGATCATGTCCCACAGAAGAAAGTATGCGACACCAGCTGAAAGTCTCCCTACCAGAAAAAACCCAACATCTAAATGCGTTCCTGCCTCTACATTTAACTGCCAGTTTATAGGAAGTTCCTATGGTGTTTCCTGTATGTTCGCTCAAGGGAATGTGTTAAATGACATCATGGGCGTGTAATGAAGAAAATCTAGACCTGGGGAAGCCATAGGCCAAATGACTTGGGTTTTTTTTTTTCCCTCCCCCAACAAATAAATTACAAAATAAAAAAGGAAACAAGACACATAGAACACTAATAACAAATCAGGACAGTGCTGAACAGAGTTAAAAAGGTCCAAGGACCTTGTGTTGACTGCAAGGGTAAAAATACTGATTCACTTAAGTTTAAGTTAAATGGGCTCATGAAAATTCTTGCCAACCACTAAAAGAACAGAATAGAAAGAGTGTAATCTCTATGTCAGTGAGGGGAATAAAAAAGAAAAAAACAATCAACCAAGGAAAAGAAAAGAAACACTGAAAAGCTGAGACAAACCAGGCATGGTGGCTGATGCTTGCAAATCCTAGCACTTTAGGAGGCCAAGGTGGGAGGATGGCTTGAGGCCAGGAGTTCAAGACCAGCCTGGAAAACCGTAAGACCCTGTGTCTACAGAAAAACTAAAAAATCAGCCAAGCATGGTGGCACACACCTGTAGTCCTAGCTGCTCAGGAAGATGAGGCAGGAGGATTGCTTTAGCTCAGCAGTTTGAGGCTACAGTGAGCTATGATCATGCCACTGCATTCCAGCCTGGGCAATGAAGTGAGTCCCTATTACTTTAAAAAAAAAAAAAAAGAGTGTTCAAAAGTCACTGTGCACAGCAGAGTCACTATTGGTCAGTTTTGTGGTAGTGGCTGGAGCATTCTGACACACATTTAGTAGAGTCTAGGGTACAATAACAGAATAAAGAAACCCTCTTCCTTTGGCCTATAAGAAATTATTTTTAGTATCAAACAAAAGGACCTAATCTTAGAAGGGAAAAATCTGTATGCAGTCTTTGTGAACACTAATTAAAACCCTCATTTTAAGCACATAAGAAAAGGAAAAATAAAGAAGGAGACAATTTGTACAAACAGCACCCTCACTAAAAACAAAACAAAATCCAGAAATCTTTTGCTTAGGCAAAATTTTTCTGCCTTAAGCTTAAGTATACTTTCTGAGGGTGCCCAATCTCCACAACTAAATCCTCCAAAACAGACTTGAAGGTACAGAATATGTGATTTCATGTTAATCAACTTAGGAAATAGAAGAAAGAAACCCAGGAACAAAGAGGTCAACAGACACTATGAGGGCTTCTGTAAGTTGACTGGCTTAATGGTAGATTTGATTGCACTTAATGGAAACTTACAGTCCTGCAGACATCTTTCTAGTTCCTTGAAGCACTGCAGTTCCAAGAAATACCTCACTCACGTCTCTTGATCACAAAAACTTTGACCAATATTTATAAAAGAATTAACACCAATCCTGAAACTCTTCGGAAAGATTAAAAAGGAACACTTTCTACTCATTGTAAGGCCAGCATTACCGATTTCAAAGCCAGACAAAGATACAAGAAAACTATAAAATATTGTTTATGATTACAGATGCAAAAATCTACCACAAACTAGCAAATTGAATTCAGCAGCATATGAAAAGGACTGTACATCATGACCAAGTGGATTTTATTCCCAGAATGCAAGGATGGTTCAACATACGAAAATCAATCAATGTAATATACCACATTAATAAAATGAAGAAAGAAAACCCACATGATCATCTCGATTGATGCAGAAAAGCACTTGTCAAAATTCAATGCTCTTTCAAGATAAAACACTCAATAAACTAAGAATAGAAGGAATCTCCTCAACATGATAAAGGCCGTATGTGAAAAACTGACAGCTAATATCATACTCAATGGTCAAAGGCTTTTCCCCTAAGATCACAACCAAGGCAATGATGCCCACTTTTGCCACTTCTATTCAATCTAGTACTGGAAGGTCTACCCAGAGCAATTAGGTTAGAAAAAGAAATAAAAGACATTCAAATTGGAAATGAAGAGGTAAAATTATCTCTGTTCACAAATGACACAATCTTATACGTATAAAACTTTGAAGAATCTACATACAGGCTGGGTGCAGTGGCTCATGCCTGTAACCCTAGCACTTGAGGTGGCCAAGGCAGTAGGCTCCCTTGAGGCCAGGAGTTTGAGACCAGCCTTAGCAATAGGGAGACCCTTTCTCTACAAAAATTTTATTTTAAAAAATTAGCTGGGCCAGGTGGTGTGGCTCACACCTGTAATCCTAGCACTTTGGGAGGCCAAGGTGGGAGGATTGCTTGAGCTCAGTTCAAGACCACCCTGAGTAAGAGCTAGATCCCATCGCTACTAAAAATAGAAAAATTAGCCAGGCATCGTGGTGGTCCCTGTAGTCCCAGCTACTTGTGAGGCTGAGGCAGGAGGATCACTTGAGCCCAGGAGTTTGACGTTGCAGTGAGCTATGATGTCACCGTCGTACTCTACCCGGGATGACAGAGTGAGACTCTATGAAAAAATAAAATAAAATAAAATAAAATAAAATAAAATAAAATAAAATAAAATAAAATAGGAAAATAACATGGTTGGCAAGAATGTGGAGAAACTCACACTTATGCATTGTAAATATAAATGGTACAGCTGCTGTGAAAAAAAAATTTGGCAGTTCCTCAGAAAGTTGAACATAGAATTACCATATGACCCAGCAATTCTACTCCTAGATGAACCCAACAGAACTAAAAACAGAGAGTCAAACAGAAAGTTGTATATGAATGTATACAAAATAACAGCATTATTCAGAATAGCCAAAAGGTGGAAACAACCCAAATGTCTTTCAACAGATGAATGTTTAAACAAAACATGGTATATACACACAATGGAATATTATTCATCCATAAAAACATAATTCTGATGTATGCTTACAATATGAATGAACCATGAAAACATTAGGCTAAGTGAAATAAGCCAGACAAAAAAGGACAAATATTATAAGATCCCACTTATATGAGATACCTAGAGTAGGGAGGTTCATAGAGACAGAAAGTAGAATAGAGGCTACCATGGGCTGGGAGGTTGGGAGAAAATGGGCAGTTATTGCTTAATGGGTACAGAATTGTTTGGGTGATAAAGTTCTGAAAATAGATAGGGGTGGCAGTTAACACAATATTGTGAATGTATTTAATGTCACTTAAATATGCATTGAAAATGGTTAAAATGGTAAATTTTATGTTACGTATATTTTACCACAATCAAAAATTTGTTTAGCCCAGGCGTGGTGACTCACAAATTTAATCTCAGCACTTTGGGAGGTCAAGGTGGGAGGATAGCTTGAGGCCAGGAGTTCAAGAACACCCTGGGCAACATAAGCAAGACACCATTTCTACTAAAAAAAATGTAAAAGTTAGCTGGGTGTGGGTGGTGTGTGCCTATAGTCCCAGCTACTCTGGAGGCTGAGGCAGGAGAATTGCTTTAGCCCAAGAATTCAAGATTGTAGTGAACTGTGAGCACTCTAGCCTGGGTGACAGTGAGAGACCTGGTCTTTAAAAAAAGAAATTAAAATTTTGTTTAAAAACTAACAAACTTTGGGTTTTCTCATGGGAGAACATTGTGTGAAATGACTGAATTAGGTTTTCACATCTCTCATCACTAACTAAAAGTAAGATCTGAAGGACTTTTATAAATCCCTCTTTTACAATTTCTAAGTTTGGGTACAGAATCCATTCCTTTTGTTTCAAAGTTTAAAAAATGAGTTAAATATTTACAAATCCTGAAATATGTTTGGGGAAAGATAAATGAAATTTCCCCACTTGTCCAAGCTACTTCCTCAGTTGACAAAGCTGCTTACTTTTAGCCACTTTATCAATATATAAATGTTTCTGGTTTATACAAACAAGGCAATGACCTTCTATATATATGAAAATACAGTCTTTGGAATCCTTTCAACACTTACTGGATTGGTGACCTATCAGAAGTTGTTTAGCCCCTCTGAATCTGTTTACTTATTTATTCAGAGGGGAGCATCTTCTGAAATATAGTGTAGGTACTCTATAATGTTTCATAAAAATGCAATTATTACTCAAACTGACAAAATAAAAGATTGATAACTTACATAAATGTAAAAAAATTATCATAGCAAAAGCCATGACACATTGAGGGAAAAACTTTATAACTCATACCTAAGTGAGCTAATGAACACAACAAATAAAGGGCTTCTATAAATTAATAAGAGAAAGATTAATAACCTAATAGAAAAGTAAGCAAACAGAAACAGAGATAAAGGTTGGTGACCAAAGATTTTTCTCTTAAGCATAGACAAAGGCAAACAATCTTACTCATAAGTGAAATGCAAATTAAAACTATACCAAGGCAGGCACAGTGGCTCATGCCTTCCTAGCATTCTGGGAGGCCGAGGCAAGAGGATCGCTTGAGCCTAGGAGTTTGAGGTTGCAGTGAGCTATGATGATGCCACTGCCCTCTAGCCTGGGCGACAGAGTGAGATTCTGTCTCAAAAAAACAAAAACAAAAAACCCCACAACTATACCGAGAAGCTATTTCCACCTATCCTACTGGCAAATAGTAAGACATTTGATAACAGAATGGGTTGGTGAAGGTACAGGGCAGGGGTAGGGAACCTTTTCATGTTGGCAAGCCACATTAATTTAGCTGCAATCAAGTAAGGTTACATTCAAGAAATTCAATTAGATATACTTAAAAATGTACATTATTTTATAAAAATCTAACTACTATTTATTTAACAATTTCAAAAAATGAAAACTATTTGTTAATTTTAAAGTTAACTAACCTTTTAATGACTTTGTTGTGTCTGCTTTTTGTTGGAAAGCATTTGAATATTTGGTTGCAGCATGGAAGTCTGCAGTTTCAGTTGATCCTCCAGATAAGTATCAGTCATTCATGACTTTAAGGGTATCTTGATTTGGGTTAGGTAGAAGAATGCAGATTTGCAGCAATAAGTGGTTGAAAAGCAAGAAAGCCATTTTTCAGGTATGTTGCCATATTCTACTACATTTTTCCACATTTCAATTGGTTCTTTCTTAGCATCAAACAATGACTTTAAAATGTCATCTACTGAGAGCTCAACCAATTTCATCTGTAGTTCTTTAGGTGTCTTGATGATATCAACTAGGTGAGGCAGAAATGCTAATTTAAGTGTGACATCATGATTCTCAAAGTCAGTGACTCTTTCATAGTATTCTCTAATTAATTGGTCTATAATAGCTGCGTATTCTTCAAATGACTCACATATATTATCCTGCTCATCAATGACCTCTGCTAACTGGAGAAAATGTTCATCTGAAATTTCCTTTTGAAGAAGTATTTTGAAAAAAGATAGGTTTTTTCAAAATGCTTGGATTTTTTGCCACATATCATATGTAGACTTCGTTTTAGCTTGTAAAGAAATATCCAAATTGTTTTGATTTGACATGGTATAACACAGAAATGCTGCATTCCAACAGAAATCTTCTTTCACTAATTCACATTACTGATTCTGTTCTTCATAAAATTTAACTATCTGTTCTTGCAGAGATATTTTGGCTAACACCTGTCCTGCGATAGCCAACACACTTTAGAATGACAGGGCAAATCCACACTGAATACCTCATGGTTCAACTTTAGCATGTTATGAAACTGACAGTGCCGTGTACAAGTGCTGCATTAGCAGAAACATAGTTATGTATGTTGCAAAGTGTCACTTAAAATAGTAGCTTTAGCACAGAGATTTTGCTGATGCAAGATATAATGAAATGAGAGCCTCTGGATCTGTTAATACTTTTTTTAATCTGTGCAATAAATCCTTCATTTTTTCCTGTCATGGAAGGCACACTGTCTGTACATACATTCACTAAATCTACCAAATTGAGTTCAACTTCATGACATTTATCTTGGAAGTTGTTGACGATATCTATTCTCCATGTTCTGTTCACAAGAGTGCCAAAAGAAAGAAACTTCACAGCAAAGAAAATCTTGTTATGACCCAAATGAAGTATAAAACCTGCATCAATCAGAAGTATCAGCTGATTCATCCAAAGCGATTGAATAATATATATCTTCCTTTTTAAGTACTGCACGAAGTTGTTCCATTAAGTTGAAAGCTAATTCATGCTGCCGATGAGTTATGGTTCTCCTCAACAGAGGCGTTTGTTTGTACTCTGAAACTTTATCAGGGTCTAAGCATCCTACAACTTCAACAATGCTTTCTTTCACAATTTTTGCATTACTGAATGGCTTCCCTTTTTTCCCCAAGTATATGAGCTACTTTATAAGTTGCTTATTTCCAGGTGGCATTATTTCCAGGTCTTAGTGTTGCTTGAAAGAATTGTCTTTGCTTTTTGCTTTTCATCTTTTCATTTCCGCAATGTAACCTTTTGTGCCTCTCTCTCTAATTTAAAATATTTGTGGTCCTTATGAGTGTTATAATGCTGATGAACAATGAATTTCTTTAATGTTGATATTTTAGTATCACAAAGCAAGCAAATCATCTTATCTTTAGCAGAAATCAGATAATATTGCAATTCCCAATCCTCATGAAAAAATCTGTTTTCTTCCTTCAGTGTTCTCTTGCTCTTTTTTGACATGATGGGTTGTTAAGCAGACAGAATTGAAAAATATTGTCGAGCTATGCAATTATTCACAAATTCCACTTCAAAAAGAACAGTGCGCTACTGTCAAAAGCCGATAACAGATTGGCATATTCCACCCCCATAAACTCTCGCCAACCAGTCTTGTACAGTACTGGTGCCAGTCAGGCAGGGAAAGTTAGAACTAAATCACGAGTGTAGCAGCCCTCAAATTAGCCTTTATGGTTTACTAATATTTTATTTGTGCTGGTGAGTCTGGGAGGATTATTTCATTGAAACTTCTTTTATTCTTTGGTATTTTAATTGCATTCATTTTGAAAATTAAATAAAAATATAAAAGATAAACAAAAAAGTATTAATAAAAATAAAAGAATTTGTTCTGGCCGGGCGCGGTGGCTCATGCCTGTAATCTTAGCTCTCTGGCAGGCCCAGGCAGGCGGATTGTTTGAGCTCAGGAGTTCGAAACCAGCCTGAGCAAGAGCGAGACCCCGTCTCTACTAAAAATAGAAAGAAATTAATTGGACAACTAAAAATATATAGAAAAAATTAGCTGGGCATGGTGGCGCATGCC
>CAUYSK010127917.1:0-21485 GCA_963575035.1 Avahi laniger
GGAACCTGCCTTGGACCACCTACTCCAGTTACGAGTGACGGATCACAATCTTTAAGCAAGCAGGTTTACAGAAGCAAACAGCATTAGTTAGGTTAAGGACCATTCTTTCTCCAGTTAAGCAAGCACAGTAAAACTTCAACCATAGGCAAGGCAGCTGGAAAATTTAAGCAATCAGTTATAAGAAACAATCAGTTTTGGCTTGATCGCTTTGTTTTCCATCCTTAGCCACTAGTACAAAGTACATGAGTACATTCTTCCCAATGGTGCTAAATTTTAACTTAGGACAGTCCTGAAGGCAGAAGAGAGGCAATTTAAAGTCAGCGCGTGATTTCTTCCATTCTCTTTTCTAGTTAAGTGTTAACCCACAAATCTCAATATATTTCTAATCTAACATCATAACCTACTACTATTGGGGGGTCTACTACAATGGGATTTGCTAGAGAGCAAGTTGAGACGATTTTCCATGTCACAAAAGGCTGTTCAAGATTTGGGCCCTGCCTGTTTATCCAGCCTTACCTGTCATAATTAGTTCTTTGTTTTCTACATTCTAGGACACCATTGTCCAATTGAAACATAATTGGTCACATATGTAATTTAATATTTTTTCATAGCCACATTAAGACAGGAAAATTCAAACAAACAACAGGTTACCCAGAATATTACTATGTTTACATGTGACACTTCAAACATGTCAAGTGCTCAATAGACACGTATTTCTAGCTCTAGGAGTCCCGAGCTACATATAAGTTCCCCAAATACACTAGTTTCAACCCCTAGGCCTTTGCACACACTCCTTTTTCCACCTGAAATGACCTTTCCCCATCTGGGAAAGCCCGGCACAAATACTACCGTTTCTAGCGATTTTTTCTTGACTCTCTGCAAACGTTGTTAATCTCTCTCTTCTCTGTCCTGCCACTCTACTTTGTAAATGCTTCTATTAATATGTTATATTTCTTACTCTTTATAGTAATATATTAATTTAAATTTGTAAATGACTTGTTCATAGCTTTATACTTGATTTTGAGCTTCTTTAGGGCAGAGATGTCTCCGTATCCTGAACATCAAGAACAGACCACATTCTCACCATCGATGTGCAATAAAAAGATGAGTGGATGAATGTCCATTACTCAAGTTACTACCACCTGTCTTTGTTGCTGCTTACTCTGTAGTCCTGCGTCACCTCACAGGCTTCAACACAAGTCTGACGGAAAGATTTACCCAGACAAGCCGTGGTTTCTTTTATTGCTCCATTTCTAGATCAGAGTAAGAAACAAAGTGAAATAACTGGCAGGAGAAAAATAAAAAGTTGGTGGCTTGACTTTGATGTCTGTCTTCACACTGATTTCCTGGGTGATTTCTGAAATAATTGGCTTTTCAGGTTAAAATGAGAACATAATATTTTAAGTATTCAAATTGGACTGTCTTCATACTTTGAATGAGGTGTTTCCCCGACAAAAGCTCTTCTTTCGCAAAATCTGCTTAGATGTGTGCATGAGGCGTGGGACTTAATCTTATTTGCAGTTAGACCAAATTCCCTTCCTCTTGTTAAAGTCTCCTACCACATGCTTCTGGTAGAAACCTATTTGGGAAGACTGAATGGTTGGATTACTGACATAATTTTTGGAAAATATAAACTGGTTGTCTTATTTTATTTTCCTTTGTTTCAATTCATTGAATATTTAAAACTGTGAGCACTTTTAAAACTGCTTAATTCCCTACAGTTTGTGCAGGAAAGCAGCAATATGACGGATCTCATTGTATGTATCATACTATCTCTATGTAGAGTTTTATGTAAATGACAAAATATGAGCTCTGAATTTGAAAGTGTTGTAACTCACAGGGAAAGAAGCTGCAATAGTGTACCTGGATGCTGTTTTTCTTAGAAATCTGTTACTAAAATCAGGTAAAATATCAAAATAAAATATAAATATAGAAATAAATATCATAGTGTAGCCACCCCTGTAACTTAGTCTAATCACTTTAAATCTATGCATCGAATATACATATATGTCTTTTAAGTAGGTCTATTTTATATGCTGGACAGTGTGGATATACAGATATAATGCCAGGGGTTTAGGGATTTTTCAGGCATATATGGAAATGTTTAGGACTTGAAGAATAAAATTTCCTAGCCTTCAAATATGAAAAATCATGGTAAATCAAACTAAAATTAAACTAAAAATTATCTAGTTGTCTCGAAATATAACATTATATAAACTTGATCACATGTGCACAGAGGGAAGTAAAACTCAGTGGAAATTAACCAGGCAGGGAGAGGCAGAAACCTGTCTAATGGGTACAGCGAACATTATTTGTGTGATGGGCACACCTAGAGCTGGGATTCAAGCATTACAAAAGCGATCCATGTAATCTAACAGATTTGTACCCTCTTAATATTTTGAAATAAAAAAAACTTGATTAGCAGTTATTTAATATTTACATTTTATTATATTTCAGAAATATTTGCAGGTTAAATTTCTTCACTCACAAGAACTCTCAAGCATGACTGCTAGATAATTGATGATCATAAATTAAATGAGCTAGTCAGATCTAAATAACATGAAAAAGAAAATTATTAAAATATTTTCCAATTTTTATAGCAAAAATAATATTTACTGTGGGATGTGGGGAAATTTTAATAGATTTTTTATAATTGTTTCATTAATAGTTATTTACCTGCTGTGGCTCTTTTTTTTTTTTTTTACTCTTTTCTTTTTAGTGGAATCATACTTGATCTGTTTTCATGATGACTAATTTAAGCTTTTTCTGGGATGTGTTCCAATGTTGGGGACTTAAAGCGACTTACTATCAGAATCAGTATTGTCATTATGTTTATTCAGGACATGTGTCGGGTGTTTGGTTTCCTTCAGTTGGCTGCCTCTAATGTTCTGCCATGATTCTTCTTAATGGGAAAGATCATTAAATAGAATGGGGTATAGCTGGTGGAACAATATTTGTCTCCTCTTTTGTTTGCCTTAAAGCCCGTTGAATTCTACTCTAAATCTAGCTGATTACGTTACTGAGTATTAGAGAAACAATGATATTCCTGAAACAGGGATTTATAAATCATTTTTCTTATAAAAGGTGGTATTGTGTGTTGGTTAGAGACAAAAAAAAGTTTAGTAGTTATCACTAATAATATTTCATCAATTACAATGTGTACTTTTTCCAGTATATGTAATATCTCTGAAATTGGGGCAGAAATTGCAATTGATGGCATGTTGTGGTTTAACTGGCCACATTTTTGTTTCCCATGAGTGATAAATAAAACAATAATGGTATTTTCATCTACTAGAAAATGATACAGCATTAGCTATGTGAACCACAGAAAGATTATTTAATATGCTCCATGCCTTACATCCTACATTTATATAATAGAATAATTCCTACTTCATGGAGTTGTTATGAAGATTAAATTAAATAATATGCATAACTCTCACAGCACAATATTTGGCACATACTAAACTACAGAAATAAAATTGCTCTTCTATTTTTATTTTACATTATATTATATTTCTCCTCTGTTTCTGTGATAGAGTAGAACATAGATTAGATTCATTTTCACATTTGTAATAGTATGCATTTTTTGTGACTACTTAGTTGCTAATATTATTACTCTAACTAGTATATGGTGATTTATTTATTTATTTTTATTATGAAAGATGTTCATGGGTAGGGCAGGGAAATAAGTATGGAGAAGAGTAGCAATGTCCATTTGCAAAATGCCTTTCATTCCACATTCTGACTGCCACTGCCAGTGCTCCCGCGCACCATCCAGAGATCTAAGGACAGGCCTTCTCCACCTGCTGCTGGCTCTGCTGTGTCTGAGCTTGTCTTCTGGGGAACTGGAGATTGCTTCCTTTGCCTACTTCCACTGGTGTTCATGTGCACCATTTGAGGGCCTAAAAAAAGGCCTGTCCAGCCTGTTACCACCACTGCCAGCACCTGTGCATATCTACTAAGGACTTTCCCTGCCTGCCACCGTCTGCACCCATGCATGCTGTCTGGGGGTGGAAGAATGAGTTTGCCCCATGTGCTGCCACTACCCATGTGCACTGTGTGGGGGCCTAGGGATTGGTCACTCTGCCTGTGACTACTGATGCACATGTGGCTGTCCAGGGGCCTAAGGACAAGCTCACCCCACCCACTGCTGGTGCCTGCATGTGTCTTCTGGGGGCCAGAGGATCAGTTTGCTCAGCTTGCTGTGAACACTTCTGAAGCCTCCACCCTACACCACCCAGACCTGGGGACTGGCCCTCTCATCTAGCCGCCATCACTGCTGGCCCTTGTGCGCACTGTTTGGGGGCCTGAGGACCTGTCTGCCCAGCCCATTGTTGCCATTGCTGGCACTGAGTATGCTGCCTGGATAAGTTCTAGTTAGTGTTCAATAGCACAGTAGGGTGACTATAGATTATAATTAATTGTATATTTCATAAAAGCTAGAAGAGAAGATTTGAAATGTTCCTAACACAAAGAACATTATAAATGTTTGAGGTGATGGATATGCTAATTACCCTAATTTGATCAATATGTCAGGTTTCAGTCTGAAATGTCGGTTCTTAGTGTGCTCATGGCTGAAGAATGACGATGATGCACCAAAGTAAGGCAAGCACAAAAATGAGGGTAATTGAGAAGAGAAAGATAGGATTTTAGGGCAAGAGCAAGATATAGGTTTACGGAACATGATACATACGCCACAGATGACGACAGGACCCACTGTCGCAGCAAAGGGAGAGCAAAAGGAAGGGCCTGGTTATGGTCTGTGTCTTCTCTTATAGTGCCTGGATTGGGACCGCCCTGTGGCTCAGACATCACCATGGAACCACTTTGATTGGACCGTTGGGAGTTGCGTGACCTGAGTGTTACTACGCATGTGGGTTGTTCTAGGTCACTTTCCGGACGCTATGGAACCTTATGCTGCTTGGCCCATGGGCTAGAGAGTCTTCTGTATTCTTTTGCAGCTGGTGTGCAAAGTTCTGATTGGCAGATTCATAGGGTATTCTCTTCTCCCCCAGGTATGGCAGTACAGGGCAGGATTAAGGTGGGGCAGGACCAAGATGGGGGTCTGGGGCCCACTCTTGTCCTTCTTCCCAGGTAGGGCAATTGCACCAAGGCAAAGCACAAACTTTCATCCCCAGGAGACCCGGAATACCTTGCTAACTACCTAACAATTACATGTTCTATGCATGATCAAAATATCATATGTACCCCCATAAAAATGTATAATTATTAGGTATCAATAAAAATAAGTTTAAAAAATCAGCTTAGAATTTCTACTAGATAACATTAAAATGCTTCACCTATGTGAATTAATAGAGTGCACAAAAGTATTTTTACTAAATTTATGTATGTTAAAGATTTATGTATGGTTACTATTTAGCTACCTACTCAAATATTTAAAATTTTTAAAGAAATATAAAAATTGCTAGAGTGTTAGGAACTCTGAGAAACTATAGTAAAAATGCTAATGAGACATTAGAGAAGGGCTCACAAAGACTAGGAGATTGAAATGGATCTCTGAGACAAAAGAAGTCAGAGAAGGAAGAAGAAAGGGAACTTCTGAAAATGAGAAGAGTAAAGTGTGGAAGGGCTCATCAAAGAAAAGTTCCAGATATAAATACTTAACTAGATGTAAACCATGAGAACAAGTGTAACATATAAGATGAGGGTACTGCTCTGCGGACGGCATTGCAAGGTACTGGGAACAAAAGTACATCAAATAAACGTATTAAATGTGGTCATGGTGGGCTATTTCACTGAAACATCTCAGTTAGGAGAGCTATTTTCATTGCATACATGAAAAGCAAAAAAAAAATCTAAACAATTTATATACAAGAAAGCACTGAGATGAATTACTGTCTGTATTTGATAACAAACCATGTGACTTTCTTGAGTTTAACAATTGTACCAATTAAGCATTGTAGCTAATTGTTTACCATGAAATATTAATAAATATGAACTGATAACAAATGTCTTATATTTTCAAAACTGCTTTGTAGTCTTACCTCCATGTGATCTTTACATCTTCCCCATGAGGTAAAGAACAGAGGTATTATCCTCGATGTACAGAGAGGAAGAGATTTAGTGACTTAAAGACATTTGGGTATTTTTTAAAAGCTTTCTGGTCCAGAGTTCCCTTTTATTCTTCTACGTTTGAAATCTTACTTACACTCACAAAGTCAACTCTCACTACTTTTAGATTGTCATTTCTGTCTTTCTTTTTTTTTTTTTAACTAAGTCCCGATGGCATTGAGAGATTGCCATCTTTTCTCTCTAACAAACCCATTAGAGTTTACTCCCTACACTTACTTCCTTCAGCAGCAAAGTTAGCCTCTCACAGAAATGTGGAGCCATATTTTACTCTTCCCCTTTCCTCAATATCCTGCCTCAGAGCTTATCAGTACCAATTTCTTTCCATTATTCCTCTCTGATGTGCTTTCCTTTAAACCTCCCCTACTACTGTTTTCTAGACTGGTGTTTTGCAGTATCTCTTAGTCTTCCAATTCATTCTGTACTTGACCAAATCAATCTTTATAAAATTTACTTGTATATGTCACAGAACTCTCCAACGGCTCAATATTGGGCGCAGTGAAGTCTAAGGATTGATACTGAAGGAGGATCTCAGGTCTGATTAGTGCTATTTTTGGGTCACAGAAGGCTGGGAAATAATGGACCTGGGTTGACCAAGAGAAATTAGGACCATGAGTCGAGCAAAGAGAAGATAATGCCAGTCTAGACAAGCAAGACTCTCCGAGGTCTGACTTCTCCCTAATCATTTAAACTAATCTTTTATTATCCTCAATTCTTTCTTCTGTGCAGCCAGTTCTTTCAATAAAATCTGAATGTATTGTGTGTACGTCCGCCCTATGCCTTGGCTTGTATTGTTCCCGATCATTTAAAAATGCATTCAACAAACATTTATTGAGTACCTTCAAGGTACTGTAAATATAAAAATGAAGAAGATACTGTTCTGTCCTTCAGTAGCTCATAGGGATGTAAGGAGTGTGTGTAGGGTGTTGGGGGAGAGAAGAGGTAAGCAATTAACTACAATACATTGCAACAAGGGCCATTGCTTGTAAAGCATTTGTTGGGAACATAAAGAAGTCAGTAGCTGTGCCCACGGGAGTCAGGAAAGGTGAGAAAGTGGAGATGACATTTGAACTGATTTTCTTCTTCCTCTCAATCTTTCCAGACCCTTTTTAAGCATCCATCCAAGGTGCCATTCCTCTTCAATGCCTGAGGCCTTTATTGAGGTGCCAACCTACATTTATCACCTCTGAAACTCCTTTGGAAAATACTGTTATCTCCTGTTTTGGCATTAATCATCAACTGTTTCCTGTGTACTTACCTGGGTTCCTCCAACCAGATCATAAACTCTTAAGTGCCAAGGAACATGTATTACACTTTTTAGTATCCATCTCCAGACACAAGGACAAAATTCATATTTATTAGAAGATTTCTTTTAATCTTTTGCGTACATACTAATTTTCATGTTTAAGAAGTCATATATTCACAGTCACACATTAATAACTACAAGTTCTAATGATAAAAATCAATTTTTCAGAGAGAAGAATGCACTCAACTAAAGTACAGTTATAATTTTTAGTGGAATATGTCATTAAATAATTCTAGTTACATATAGCAAATCCTAAACTGATTATTATGTTGGTAATGATTCTGTTATTTAGTGTTCAGGGGGATATGTACACATTTGAAAGAAGCACTGTAGGCAAGAGAAAGTGATGGAGTATGGCCAGCAATACATACAGTGTATTACATGCTGGGTTAAACGTTTATTGATTTTTTTAATCCTTAAGTAGGACTTCAGGTCTACAAAATATTTACTATTGCTTATCAGGATCAGGTTTCCTTGAACAAATACAGGTGACTGCTCTTTCCTGATGCTGTTTCATCAATGATTACCAGACTGGCACCATGGTATACCTCTTTCCTTCTTCCCTGGGTATGTATGGAAAGCTTGAACTGTGATTATTTTTGTTTCAGTCATTTAGAATAAGTAAGAAATACATATAGACCCGGACCAAATTAAGAGATTTCATGCCAGAGGAATTGTGCATGCCCTAAAATAAGTTAACTATTCAATGTTGACTCAATTTGCATTTAGAGACTATTCAATTCATCTATCTGGATTTGGATTTTCTGGACTAAATGCCCACTTTAATAAATATCTTTTAATTTTTAAATATGTGCAACTAATAATATTTTTAAGTTTTAGCATTGGGCAAGTCCTTTGTTTTTCCAGGCAAAAAAAAAATCATAAGATAAAACTCAAGCAAAACACTATTGTTATATTTTTGCACAATACTTTTAAGGCATTTAAGAGTGCATGAATTTTATCTCTACTAACAGTTATGTCTCAAGATCCATTATGCACGAACACTAGTAAAACTTGAACTACTAAAAGTTGGATGGATTTATACTTTACTGGTTGCCAACTTAGGGATTTAAATTTGTATATGATTTCCTTAATAGACTGTTAGATTTAAAGGATAGATTAAAAATAATAAAATAGTTCACATAGCACTTTTAAATTATTATGGAAAATAATATCATGTTTTATACAAAACATTTCTAAGTTATGAAAAGAGCATATAGAGGAAAAAAGGGAAGTATTTATAAAAATTCAGTTCATGATATCCTAGTTTTACTGTGCATCACATTATTTTACGATTACTCAGAGAATCCATATGTCAGAGAAGTTGCTTTGCATACAGGTTATAAAAGAGGGGTGATTTATAATACTTTCTTCAGGTAACATGCACTAAACAATGGAGGATCCAAATTATAATACTGCAAAGATTGAAGTCTAGTATTATGACTCATTGGCATTACCTCATTTTGCAAGAAAACTTACACAAATGTTGTCAGTGGCATATTAGGAGTTACTAGCAAATTGGAGACAACTCCTGAACATACATTTTCATTTTCAATATGCATATACAATTCATAAATATACATATTAATCTAGCATTTGCTCTTCCACACAATCATTCAATTTGTTCACCCTCTGCCTTTCTATGATGAGGTTAATAGCAAATCCTCTTCTCCATTGCCTTGGAGTACTTGAATAAAAACCTCTCATATGATCAGGGCCAGGCCCTTAATTTAAGCTAACATTGTCAGATGATTTAAAAGAAAAGATGATATCTCATGTGTTTTACTTTTTTATATAGATATAGGGCAAAAATACTTTTGTGACTTTACCAAATGCTCACATGCCATTTCTTGTTTTGATACTATAGCCAAGTCATATTTCCCTATTGGGAAGTAGGAAAAGTTAGGCCAATATTCCAACAGAAATATCTTATGACATAGTAATACTACTTTAAAAATCATTCTCTGATTGCTTTTTTAAAATAACTTACCTCACTGCCTGAGTGTGCTGTTCAAAGGTAAAGCTCATTTTTTCCAGGTAATAGGGAGGCTTCTGTGCTGAGCATTTTCTGGCTTATACATGAAAATATCCTAAGCAGAGGAACAGGAAGCAGTAAGAAAAACAAACATAGGAACCCAGGAGAAAAGATGTCCTCTGGAGACCTCTGCTAATAGCAACAGAGGGGAGGGAGGACTCCTCCTCTGGCACTTTCCCTGTATTTCCAACCTGTGTTAGCCTGAAGAACTCACAGATATGCTTTCTAGATATTCAAATGGTGCTTTAGCCCAGAAGTGTTTAGCTCAGAAATGTACTGACACTAGGTTTTTTCCCCTGTGTAAACAAGGCATGTCACACACTTGCATACCAATATAGCATTGTAGTGTGCAAACAAAATACAGCTTGTTGACATCTCTGAAATATATAGAGTTATACCAGAGGCATAAAAATGTACTCTGCTGACATTTTAATAACTGTTTACAATGGTTTAGTTTCCTTTTTTAAATTTTTAAAATTTTTTAGTTATTATAGGTATACAACAATAAGTATATCTTTACAGGGTACGTGTGATGTTCTGATACAGGCATACAATGAGAATTAATCGAATCAGCATAACTGGGGTATCCATCACCTCAGGCATTTATCATTTCTTTGTGCTAGGAACTCAAGTAATAGAATAGGGTTGTTGTTTTAAAAGCCTATTTTTATAACAATTTCTGGCTAAAAGGCCTGGAAAAAATCATGCAGGCAAAGTAGTTGGTTCTGAGAGGAAGCTACCCAGTCAGAAAAATATGAGCAGTTTCACTGCTTTGAAATGATTGGCATTTTTTTATGTCTATATCCATATATAATAAGATGAAAAAGTAATATTTTCAGATGAGAGAGTCCAGAAATAGACACACATAAATATACTCAACTGATCTTTGACAAAAGACCAAAGGCAATATAATGGAGAAAAGATAGTCTTTTTAACAAATAATGCTGGAACAACTGGAACAAACAATATGTTTCTAGATACAGAACTTACGCCGTTTAAAAAATTAACTCAAAGTGGATCACAGACCTAAATTTATAATGCGTAACTATAAAACTCCTTGAAGATAACATAGAAGAAAATCTGGATGATCTAAAGTTTGTCAATGAGTCTTTAGAGATAATGTCAAAGGCATGATCCATGAAAGAAAGAATTGATAAGCTGGACTTTATTAAAATTAACTATTTTTACTCTGTAAAAGACATTGTCAAGAAAATAAAAAGAGAAGCCACCAGACTGGGAGAAAATATTTGCGAAAGACATAGCTGATAAGAGGACTGTTATCCAAAATATATGAAGAATTCTTTAAACTTAACGATAAGAAAAAAACCACAACTAAAAAATGAGCCAAAGACCTTAAGAGATATCTCACCAAAAAAGATACCTAGATGGCAAATAAGTATATGAAAAGATGTTCCACATCATATTTCAGTAGGGAAATACAAATTAAAACAACAATGAGATACTACTATACATCTATTAGAATGGCCCAAATCCAGAACACTGAGACTACCAAATAAATGCCAGTGAGAATGCAGAGTGACAGCAGCTCTCATTCATTGCTGGTAGAAATGCAAAATAGTACAGTCACTTTGGAAGATAGTTTGACAATTTCTTACAAAACCAAACATACTCTTCCCATAATGATCCAGCAATTGCGATCCTCGGTATTTACGCCAACGAGTTGAAAATTTACGTCTACACAAACACCTGCACAGAAATGTTTATAGCAGCTTTAGTCATAATTGCCAAAACTTAGAAGCAACCAAGATGTCCTTCAGTAGGTGAAAGATAAACTATGGTACATTCAAACAACAGAGTACTATTAATCACCAAAAAGAAATGAGCTATCAAGCCATGACAAGACATGGAGGAAGCTTAAATGCATGCTACTAAGTAAAAGAAGCTAATTTAAAAGGGCTGCATACTATATAATTCCAGCTATATGACATTTTGAAAAAGGCAAAACTATGGAGGCGGTAAAAAGATCAGTGGTTTCCAGGCGTTAAGAGGCAGGGTGGGATGAATAGGCAGAACACAGAGGATTTGTAGGGTGGTGAAACCATTCTGTGTGGTACTTTAATGGTGGATACATGTCGTTATAAATTTGTCCAACCTGTAGAATATACAACACCAAGAGCGAACCCTAATGTAAACTATGGATTTGGGGTGATAATGACTCCTTGTCATTTAAGCCTTTTTTTTTTCTTTGTGGCTTAATAAAATGTCTCAGGTTCACCTTGTACCTACCTGCTCAAGATTTAGAGTCAGTCATATTTTTTTAAAGACATTGCTCCTTTTAGAGTGGATTGGCAGTTTGAAAGAAAGATCTGAATGTCTTCTTTCCCATGAAGATGCCATTGCTTCTATAGGCCACTTCAGTAGACAGAGCTAGGAAATATATGGCTAAAAATCATGAGTTCAGATTGATATTTTGAATTCAAATTTAATATACGGAGTATTTAAATAACTTTTTGAAATTTTATAATTGTGTTTCTTTTCTTTTACATGAAAATCTTATTTTATAATAACAATATATTATAAATGTTTTATTCTATAATATCCATAAGTAGTTTAAAATTATAATACCAATATATTACTATTAAAAATATAACTGTAGATTTTTAAAATTTCTCTGCCATTTAAAATTTGTTTTTTATTTTTTGGTCTATAGAAAATATTCTATAAAAGATGGACATTTAGAGCACTGTACTCAAAAGTTATTTGAAATAGTACTTTTCTCTGTGTAGTCTTATTATAAATTTGATATATTGATTCATTTGTTTCTCATTGCGATTAATGTTAAGGTTTGTTATTGTTCTTTTTTTGCTTCAGTTTTATTTTTAGAATATGTAAAATATTTACTTGATTAAAATCAAAACTAAATAGAAAGGTGTATTCAAAAAAATATGGTTTCTACCCCGTCTGCTTCACCCTGTTTCTATATCCCTATCTAGGTAACAAATTTCATTACTTTCTGGTTTATCATCTTTCCTGTGTTTTAGAAAAACTAGGCAAACGGATGTGTAGATAGAAAAACAGATTAATTCTTATTTCACTTTTATTCTTATGCAAAATTTCATGTACTACATAAAATTTAGAGACACTAAATTTTCTGTAAAACTACATTAATATTTCTTGCTTTTTTAAAACTTAATATTTCCTATAATCATTCCATATTAATGCATAGTAATCTTCCTTGGTCTTCTTTATGACTCTATTATCATACCATATTTATTCAATATATTACTTATTAATATTCCTTATTAACCAGAACCAGAAATAAATAGAATTTCTTTCATACAAATGGGGCCTCATGAATACGTTGGTTGTATTTGTGGAGTCATAGGCTATCACTGAAGTATAAGAAATTCTGTTTCTCTATAACCTTATCAACAAAGTGCTTTTACAGATTTTTAGATTTCTTCCAGTCTGATAGGTAACTAATGATATTTCAGTGTTATTTTAATTTGAATTTCTTTCATTATGAGTGATATTAATCTTATCTTCTTTAGTGGTCATTTGCCTTTTTCTTTTATTTTCTGTTAATACTTTATTAATGTCTTTTGACTCTGAGTACTTAATTTTTTTTTAATTTTGAAAAAATTTTATATTTCCAAAAGAGAATGAAGATAGTACAGAGAGTTCCCATATACCCTTCACTCAGCTTCCTACAATGTTAGCATTTTACATTGTCAGGGTACATTTACTGAAACTAAGAACTTAACATTGGCACAATACTATTAACCAAACTACATTTAATTCATATTTTACCACTAATATTATTTTTCTGTTCTAAAATCCAACCCAGGATATCACATTGCATTCAGCTGACGTGTCTCTTTAGTCTCTTCCAGTCTGTAATTGTTTCTCAGTTTTTCCTTATTTTCTATAACCTTGGAACTTTTGAAGAGCAGTAGTCAGGTATCTTATAAAATGTCTCTTGATTTGGGTTTGTCTTATGTTTTCTCATAACTAGACTGAGATAATAGATTTTTGGAAAAATATCACAGAGCTGAAGTGCCCTTCTCATTATATCATATTGGAGGTATATATCAACATGGTTCATAACAGATAATTTGATCAACTCGATTAAGGTAGTTTCTATTGGTTTCTAAACTATGAAATTATACCCCCTCAATTTCCATATTTTATATATTAAAAGTGAGTAATTAAGTTCAGTCCACACTGGAAGGAAGGAATATTACACTCTAACAACTCTAGTAGGGAGATTATCAAAGACTGGCAGATATGTATTAAAATCACCATAGTAGTTTTAAAAATATTTTTGTGGATGTAATTTGCAGATATGAAAATATCCTTCTTCTTAAGTTTTCATCCACTTTTTTTTTAGCAGTTGACACTGGCTATTGCCTGCGGCAATTATCACGTGATGTTCTCAGGGTGATTTTCTCTTTTTCTCATTGCTTCTACATTTATTATTTGGAATTCTTCTGTAAGGAAGATTTTTTCCTTAAACCTCATTTAGTTATTTATTCAATCACTTGTATGTGTGGACTTACAGATTTTTATTTCATTAGTTTACTTATAATCCCATATTATTTTTATTTATTTTGTTGCTCAAATTGTTTCAGACTATTAGGAGTTCCTTCAGATTGGCTCCTGCATTATTATTATTATTGTTGTTATTATTATCATTATTTTTTACTTATCTACACCACAAAATACTATGAAATACTTCAGATTTATCTTGTATTTTGTCTTCCATGTTCTATGGACACATAGAATTTTTAAAAACTTTTCTATTTTGAAATATTTGTATGTTTATGGAAGATTTGCAAAGGTTGTGTAGAGCTCCAATACATCTGTCACTCAGCTTTTCCTAATGGTGACATCTTATATAACCGCAGTACAACTATTAAAGCAAAGAAAATGGTTCCTCCTTCTTTCCCTATTTGTTATGAACTTGAAACTTTTTACTGGTCAGGTATTTCATTGAATTACTCTCAATTGGGTTTATATGATGGTTTCTCTTTTTAGACTGGGGTTATGTGTTTTGGGGAAGAATACCACAGTGGGGATGAGACACATTTTTTTAAACATCTTTAAGCCTGAATTTTCTTATATGTAAAAATAAATAACGTAAGTCCATTCCTCTTAGGTCTGCTGTGATAATTAAACGAAGCAGTAGAGTGCTTAGCACAGGACTTCACGCACAGAAAGCCTTTGCTAGATGTTAGGTATACAATCATCATCTTCATAGTTATCCTTGTAATTATTAATATAACCACTGTCCTCATTTTTATCATCATTGTTTCAAGAAGCCCAACAGTTTGGTCTTCTGGACTCAAGACTCACACCCTGCCCTCTTGAAATCCATCCTACACACATCTATTATAGCAGTCCATAAAAAAACCAATCATATATTTAATCTATTTGATCTATCTCATTTCTTAAAATCTTTCTCTTATATTAAGTGACTATCCATCACCTACAAGGTCAAGTTTAAACTTCTTAATGTGACACCAAAGATTTTTATGACCTAGATTCTGGCTGCTTCTTCAGGCTTGTCTTTGACTAGGCTTTGAAAAACTGATTGCAGGTCTTCACATAAAAGATATCCTTCCTCTTCTTTGTGTCTTAATTCGTATAGCTTTCTCTGCCTGGCTACTTTTCCACAACGTTCCATATCCATCACCAACAAACTGCCATTTATCACACAAAATTCAAATCCAACTTAATCTCTCCTCTAAAGCTTTACGTTCTCTTTTACAACCTGTGATAAATACCTGTTCTGTATGCTCTCATAACACCCATTCATTCATTCATAGACTCAATACATATTTATTGAACATTTACTACATTCCAGACTGGGTGTTAACTAGGAGCTGTGATAGAAGCAACTCTACGAGAAACAGGATTGCAGATGTCCAGCAAGAGAGCTATGGCAAGAATGATGACCAACTGTATATATTCTGGTTTGTTCTACATTCAGACTGAGGGCAGGGGTGGCCAAAAAGTCTATTTTGAGTCAGCTGAAGTTTCTAAAGGTAAACCTGTATTAGACATTTCTGAACCCTAACACTCTTAGTACTTATTTGAGGAGAGGCAGAAACTTAAGAGATGAGCTTCCTTTAGAGAAATTTGTTCCCTCTAGGATTAAAAGAAGGCAAGTCTCATATTTATGGCACAGCATTAGTTATGCCTTTCCTTATAAAGATGGGTACCCATGGAACTCAAAGATAATATTCAGAAAGATCAAAATTAAAAACTAGATTGTGAAATTATCTATTCTTTTAATCCTTGAATTTCCTTTGTTTTTTTTTACAAAGTATAGTATTAATCTTCCAAAGATTCTATTTTTGTCCTGTCTAAGCAAAAATATTCTCATCTTTCTTGACAATATCTGACCCTTTCCAAGGGACTTGGTTCGCTTTGACATAAGCCAATGTTGCTGAAAATAAAAAGAGCTTGAAATTTTCTATGGATACCTGTGGTGCCCTCAAATCAGCTATAATTTAACGTATTATTGGAGAAAAGGTGGTCAACATGTGCAGAGTTGTGTAGCAAGGAGAAATTGACAATAATTGCTTCCTTTTATTAAACTCCTATGTGCCAATGACTATGCTAGATGCTTTACATATACGGTATAATTTAACTTTTGAAGTAGTTCTTCAGATGAAATATTAATCTGTTGAGAGGAGCCTCAAAGAGATTGTCACTTGCAGAAGATCAACTAATTAACATGGATTTAAATCTATATATTCAGGATTTTAAATTCGTGCTTTTTCTCTGCTTGAATCTGTTGCCATTAGGATGCTGAGATGAGGACACAAGTATGAGTTAGAATAAGATGACGGTGCAGAGAGTCCCTCACTTGGCCAAGCATCACAATGACTGGAAGTAGCTTTTTCAAAATAGAATCACAAGATCTACTGAAATGTGGTGAATCTGATTTTTAAAGGCACCTAGGTTACTTAGATACATTCTCTCCATGAAAAAGGGTTAAGTAACCACAGAAATGGCACATTAACAAAACATTTGCATTATATTGTATAAAAAGACAAGGACAATTGTCTTTGGAGAGGGCAAAAATATAGCTTAAGAAGGAGAAATACTTGGAACTCTTCATAGAAAGAATAAAATTTAAGTAGAAGAAAATATGTTATGATTTATTTATCTCCTACTTTTCAGAAGTTCTTTTGAGTGACTTTTGTCTATTTCAAAATATGCACCTGAGAAGATTATAATTTACTTCCTCTGAAGTTATTCAAAAGAATTTGCTACAAGTTCTCAAAGGCGATTCCAAAATAGGAGTTTCAGAAATTATTTGAGTGTTGGAAGCTTTGTGTAGTTTCTCAAAGGAAGAGGCCAGGGCTTAATTATATGGGTCTGACGTCAGTTTCAAAAGAACTTTTGAAACTTAAAATAGTCACAAAATTTTGCTTAAAATAGTCACATAATTTTGTGTTAAAAAGTGAGTTATGATATTATTGCTTAATTCATAATTTAAAATGTGTCCCCATAGTATAAATTTTAAAAATGGCATTATTATTGAGGGATAGTAAACATGTTTAAAAATGAAAGTTCAGGTTTTTATATTCTCTATATACCAAATACTGTAATGTAAGTAAGGCACGGCTGATAGAATCCCAGGGCTGGGAGAGTCTGTACCTTCTAGTCCCACTGCTCATTTCTTAGTAAAAAGCCTTTCACAATATCCTTGCTAAGAGATGAGACAACATGTGATGACACAAATCCAGTGATGAAAATTTCATCATTTTTTGAGCATCCATTCAGTCTTAATAGTATACAGTCTTGATATGAAAAGATTCTTTTTTGGAGACGAAATCTTCTTTTCTCTTGCTTCTACCCATTGTTCTCTATTCAACTCCCTAAGACCCTACCAACAAGATCATCTCCCTTTGCTACATTCCAACCTTCAGAGGCACGGTGATTACTAAAACGTTCATCTGGTCTTGCCTAGACTAATCATTTCTATTCCTTTAATTGTTCTCTATACAGCGTGATTTCAAGTCACCTCAGGATCCAGGATGTGATCCTTTAAGACAATCCCAGTTTCTCTGTATTCCTCTCAAATGTGCATTTTGAAATTCAAGCATTTTGAAATTCAAAAATGTTTACTAGCTATTTCTCAGTGTGTGATGTCATAATAATGAAGTATAATGTGGTAGAAGGACTCCTCATTAGTCTAGATAAGGGTAATATTTTTGTCATTCTTTCTTTGATGTCATTCTTTGATTCTCTATTGGACTATTAGCTCTCTGAGGTAAGGGAATGGGTTTTTTTTTTTTATCATTATTGTATATTCCATGGCTACCGTAGTGCCTGCCTGTCTGGTACACAGCTAGTATTATAAAAATATCCATTAATTGAACAGATGGCTGGATGGATTTTAATGTCTATGGCATAATTTGAATTTTAATTCAATAATAAATTACTTACCCGTAGTTTTAGGAGGGCTCTGACATAAACTGGTTCATGATAGTAAATCCCATAATCTATTTGCTTCAAGAGCTGTAAAATTTTCTTGCATAACTTTTTACAAAGGAGAAAACAGCACATATCCAGAGACTGTGTCATAGAGGGTAAAGTGATTTTGATCTGTGGAATAACCAAGTTCATCATGTCTATTTTCCCTTGCAAATTCTCTTATTGATCTCTCACTTTGGAGTGAGGCAAAGTGTTAAGGTGATGATTTAGCTGATCTGAGACAGTGTTGATATTATGTTCTCAATATTTTAATCAAGACTGTGGATGAAGAGAATTATGAGAGGCTGATCGATGTACAAATAGCATGAATACGGAATACACTGTGAATACCTTGGGATCTTAGTCCCAATTAATCTCAACAAGCGGGAATAATGCTGCAATTTTCTCATTTTTATCTAATACATTAAAAAAGATACAAGGATAAGCCATAAATTATACAGCCAGACTTGAAAAACAAACAAACAAACAAAAAACTCTTGGCAGACCAGAAGCTATGAAGATGTCTAAAAGAAGAGAAGTAGATAGGAATCTGCACCAGTCAGCTGGGTTTTCAGCAGTAAGCTTTGAAGGTCATTGCAGAAATCACACAGGGTGCCTCTGGGAGTATCTTATCCCTTAGAATGGCACACAATCAAATAATTGAAAGAGAGATGCAAAAATCCTAGAAAGGTTTTGCTAATGCTAAAAGGAGAAGTGAATACTTGGGCTGTGTTAATGAATAAGGGAGGTGGTAATCCTGTTTTCCTATGGATGTATGGAGTTTTATGTTCTTTATCAGGTCTCATTATTGCAAAAACATGATTGAAAACCAATATATCCCAAAGAGTAGCAGCTGAGGAAAGAGGGGATTTTAGATTTTATCGTTTGAGAAAGGAATAAGGAAATTGGAAGACTGTTTCTTAACTCAGTGTGTGTGTCATAATCATTGAAGTTTTTCGTTTGTTTTTAATACACATATGGATACCTGTCCCCCTAAGGATTCTTGCATTTTAGGTCTAGAATGAGCAGAGTATATGTATTTTTAAAAAGATTTTACAGATGGTTCAAATGCATATCTCTGGTTAAGAATCATCAAATTAGAAATAACTTAGAAAAGAAAGTTAAGTGGGATATAATAATTGGCTGCAAACATAAGGCTGACAGAGTTCTTATTCACCAAATCCCCTGGGAAAAACAGTTGATCAATTTGCACCTGGGGTCCTTTATCATTTTTAGAGTTAACAGCTGCATAGAAGTGGATCAAGGAAATGCTTCTTAAGTAACTGCATTACTAGAGTGAGCTGAGATGGATACTGCTAAGTGGAAGCATCATGTTTCTTTTCCTCTGTATTCTACAATCAGATGCTGAAAATGAATTTTCTTACCTTCTTTTTACTCCCTCCCTCAGCACTCATCTTGTGCCAGGGTAGCTCAGGTGCTGTGGATGATATGGGTCTGGACTAGGTCTAGGATGGGACTAGATCTTAGATTGTACATGGTTCACAGTTTAGCAAAGACACCAAATTCAGTCCTTCTTTATTTAAAATCTCTCTCTCATTGCTGTAGCAGCATCAGTTTCACAAAACAGGTTTAACTTGTTCAGAAGAAGTTAAGTCACTCTTCTGTCCTACAATCTTGGCCATGTGTTTGAGACATAAGATAATTTTCTGCTTTGAAAAAGTTTGCAGGACTTCCTATTTATTACAAAGTAGTTAAAGTCAATCACCCACGCCCACAGCTTCTTCACCCCTCAATCAGTCACTGTTCGCTATCCTTTATTCTCCAGATTTGTAGCTCATGGACAAATGATTTTTCTGGTTGTGTTTGTGATTGTCTGACCTTGAAAATGAGGAAAGGTAAAGAAAGCTCAGCTGTATCGGAATTTTCCTCCCAAATATTCTTATAATTTTTTTTCTCCTTAGGAAAGGGTGGTAAAGGTCATACAATGTCTAGCTTAGAATGTATGTTTTGGTTTAAAACTTACCACAGTTCAAACATAATTTTACTCTAGTATCTGAGACCTGGTCAGAAGAATGATTTATTTGCTTGGATCTTGCCATGGGATGTCTTCCTAAGTAAGCTACAACAGCTGTGCTCACAGGGATGTAATAGCCCCGGGAGAAAGGGACCACTAAGATCGGATGTGCTTCTCACACAGAGGGACGGGTGGGAGAAACTTCGGGAGAGGACAGAGTTGTGTTGAGGACATGGGATGGACACCTCACGTTTGTTTCTTCAGAGGGGGCTCTGAAACCCAAATATTCCCTGCCGCGTCCCCTATGAGAACAAGACACACCTGAAAATAAAAGCTCGGTGCAGACAACCAGTTGACCAAAATGTCTTTCATGTCCCCTCTGTCATTAGTCCCATCCATCCTAAGCAGGAAAAAATACCCGGTGACCCACTTTGAGACAGAGGAGATGAGAATAGAGAAGTATTAATAGATAACTGGTTTTTGTCTGCAGCAGACAAATAAATAGTCCCTTCTTCCACAGCTTCCCTCCCTTATTTTAGTATTGGCATAAAATATTTTTATAATCCATTACTTAATTCCTCGATCTGTAAAATTAACCTCCTGCTATTTCCTTTGAGAAAGGTACTGATGGCAGTTTTCCCCTCATCTCAGGGTGAATTTGATGGGTACCTCTTTCAGACATGTTTACATTTTTAAGCCTCTCGTTTTAAAAATAAGCCTCTAGGCTGGGCACGGCCGCTCATGCCTATAATCCTAGCACTCTGGGAGGCCAGGGTGGGAGGTTTGCCTGAGCTCAGGTGTTCGAGATCAGCCTGAACAAGAGCGAGACCCTGTCTCTACTAAAAATAGAAAAAATTAGCCAGTTGTGATGATACGTACCTGTAGTCCCAGCTACTCGGGAGGCTGAGGCAGGAGGATCACTTGGAGTATGAGGTCACTGTGAGCTAGGCTGATGCTTGGCTCTCAGCCACAGGTGACAGGATGAGGTTCTGTCTCAAGTAAAGTAAGATAAAAATAAGCCCCTTAGTCTTTTATTAAAGAAATTTCAGACGTGATGGACTTACGTAGGGCTAGTGTGAGTGTGGGGTGTATTTGGAACCTATGGTTGTCTCAGGGCTCCTACATTCATTTCAGGAGGAGGAAACACTACCAAGTCCTGCTGAATGGCATGAAGAGCAGACTCCTATGTTAAAATCCCCATCACTCCTCAGCTTTTCCCAGCCATGACTTGTGATACATATAAAGGTACCCTTTAAAAGCATGCTAATAACTTTAATTTTCTATCACAACTCCATCTACCTATTGACATTTTTACCCTGACAAATCTATCACATCACTTGTAAATGATTGACAGAGAACCTTCCTATCAGCAAGGTCATAGTGTATAGTGATTCTGACTTTGGGCCTGGGAGTCATAGGAATCCCTACACTGATTAGTGTTATAGTACGGAGTGCGAGAAATGACCACTTACAGACCAAATTGAGCTGAATTATGAGTCTTTATTAGCTGGCCAGCGACCACCCCTGCCCTGTCAGAGTACAGGTACAGAGAATGGTGGTTAGCCGAAAAAGCAAGGGGGTCTTATACTATTCTAAGATGGGCTACGTGACATGAGGCACAGGGAAGT
>CAUYSK010127920.1:0-11704 GCA_963575035.1 Avahi laniger
TCGCTTGAGTCCAGGAGTTTCACTCTGTCACCTGGGCTAAAGTTCCATGATGTCAGCCTAGCTCACAGCAACCTCAAACTCCTGGACTCATGCAATTATCCTGCCTCAGCCTCCCGAGTAGCTGGGATTACAGGTACATGCCACCATGCATGGCTAATTTTTTCTGTTTTTAGAAGAGACGTGGTCTTGCTCTTGCTCAGCCTGCTCTCAAACTCCTGACCTCAAGCGATCCTCCTGTCTCCATCTGCCAGAGAGCTAAGATTACAGGCATGAGCCACTGTGCCTGGCCCAAACTAACAGAATTAGACTTTTCTTTTTACATCATGTCTACTGGTATTTGTGATTTGCTTGGATGTGGAATATCAAAAGGGTCCTGCTTGTTGAGACACAAGCATGCCTGTGGTCCAGATTTAAACAGAGGACAAGTTCAGGTGTTGGTCAGCAGATCTTATATCTATCCACTTTATCCTATGCCTTGAGTATATTACTGCAGCATGGATATTGCCATGAATATACCTTTGTCTTACTGTTTTTCTATCCAGGTGACATGGCCAGGGTAGAAGCAATTGGCATCTAGAGAAAGCCCAAACAATTTTATGTATGAACTAGGAGGGCACCAGAGAGTCACCCTCTCCGAGATGCTTGTAGGAAATCAGATTAGGAGTTCGGGTTACACTACCACAAATGAAACCAAACCAAAGGTGTCTTCAGTCATCTATCAGAATTTGTTTCTTAGACATGAAGTAGACCTTAGTTCTCCAAACTGGTTTGTTAGTGATACTGTATGACATTTGTGAAACTTCTATATTCCTGAGTAGTCATTTAGTTTCCAGTTACTTCCTCCCTCTCACCCTAATGTCTCACAGGAACACCTCTCCTTTTCCACCATCGTCACATTTTGCCCAGTGTGGACAGCTCAGCTCAGCTGCTTGAGAATCAGGTTCCAGAATCCTGATTTTTCTCTTAAGACTATATTAGCTCATCTATTTTATTCCCCTCATCTTGACCTTAAAAACAGCTGAAAAGTGAAGAGAAAAAGTAGATGAAAGTAGAAGGTTGACCATAGGGCTTACGCAAAGTTATATATTGTCCTTTGAATACCACAAGTACTACTATTCAGCAAATCTTCCTCTATGGTACATACATTGGAGAGCAAAATTAACAATATCTAAAACTCCATTTTAATGGCAATGTAAATAATTGATATTACTCGAAAAAATCCAAATGCCAACATTTTTCCAGATTAATATCACTCAAAAAAAGAAGGAGAAAAGTAGAACTGAGGTGGGGGCAGTGGTTGATAAGGATGGGGAGGGGAAAGAAGGAGAAAAAACAGGAGGAGAAATTTAAAGCCAGAATGAGACAAAACTGTTATCTTTCATTTTGACTAAGTGAAAAGAAATTCCTTTTATGTGTGTCATTTAAATAAAAAATAGCATACATTTTATAATTTAGGGGCTTATTTATATGTATGTGTGTGTATTTATATGTATGTATATAATTAGTGCATATTTCATGGAAAGAATTTGATAAATATCAAAATGTATAATGAAGAAACTTAAAATCACCTCTATTTAACAACAAAAAGATCAATATTAAAACTGAATTTCTGGCTCACACCTGTAATCCTAGCTCTCTGGGAGGCCGACGCGGGCGGATTGTTTGAGCTCAGGAGTTCAAAACCAGCCTGAGCAAGAACGAGACCCTGCCTCTACTAAAAATAGAAAGAAATTAATTGGACAACTAAAAATATATAGAAAAAACTAGCCGGGCATGGTGGCGCTTGCCTGTCCCAGCTACTCGGAAGGCTGAGACAGGAGAATCTCTTGAGCCCAGCAGTTTGAGGTTGCTGTGAGCTAAAATAACGCCACGGCACTGTAGCCTGGGCAACACAGTGAGACTGTGTCTCAAAAAAAAAAAAAAACTGAATTTCTTTTATAGGTTTCCTTGTAAGATATTTTTAATATAAAACTTGTATTTTATATACTTCATATATTCAATATCTATTATATATTTACCTACATGCTACATGTAGTTTGTGTCTTTTCATTTATAATATAAAGAGCAATTTAATATATCACTAAAATTTATCGACTATTTTAATGACTACTTTAGATTTCATTATTTTTCAACTGGTTCTTTAAGGTATATGAGGTAGGTCATGTTTTCTGCATATAATAATTGTTAAACAAAATTATGGGAGGTCATTGTTTTTAACTGAGCTTGTGCACTAGACCCCAACAGACCAGACAAAATCAAAATAGAGTCACATGCTAAATGCCATGTAACCAAACTAAAACTTTAAGGAAGCTGATAGATCTCAAAACACATTCTTATTTTCCTCCTGAAAACAGAAGATTCTAGCATAATAAGGAAGTCCTCTTTGCTCTAAACCTTAGAAAAAAAGTAATCTGAAGTAACCAATACATTTTTTTTCTATTGTTCTGTATCCTTGTTCCCACTTTTAAAAAAATCTACTGTTTTGTTATTTCCCAGTAGGATTTGAGACCAAATAAGTCCACTTATGTTGATAACAGAGTAACGTCAGTGCCTAAAGTTTTGGTCAGTCTCTCAAAATTTAGAGGCTAAAGCTATCTCCTTACATATTTTAAGTTCAGCCAAAAGTTTTCTCCATGTATAGTGAACTGTAACCTAACTAGACGTGTAAACAGATTGTAACCTATACTTGTAACAAGTGACTGAGTCTCAGCCAATCACAGCAGCCTAGTTTTGGCCAATGACAGGTGGCTAATTGTGCAAACTGTATTCAATTACAGAAAGTGGGAGCTATAACCAATCCAGCTGCTTCTATGCCTCATTTCTGTTTTTCTGTATGTCACTTTCCTTTTTCTATTCATAAATATTATCCAACCAGGTGACAATCTTGAATTGTTCTGAACCTATTCTGTTTCAGGGGGCTGCCCTGTTAGTGAATCATTCTTTGCTCAATAAAACTATGTTAAATTAAATTTGTCTAAAGTTTTTAATTTAACATGATAATTTCATCTCCTCATTTTGAATATTTATAATGCTTAATATGTTTGAGGTGATTTTATTGACTAGAATTTTCAGATCAATATTTACCAATAAATATGAAAATTTATCTATAGGAAATTTTTATATACTTGATGTTACTAAAATGATTCTTGTGCATTACTATTAATATTTCTTATTCCTACAGAATTTACGCACAGCAACCTGTGCTGTATTCTGTTGAACGTCTTCACTGTACCAATGATCATGCCATTAATACTTACCTTATTCACATATTCATTTTATATCACTACTACATTGTCTAATATTATAATACCAGAATTTTGTAATTCTGGGATAAGTCTTGCTTAATTATGTTGAAATATTATTTTTTTATACATTCTGTTTTTAGAATTTAGGTTGGTTTCTTTTTTTCTTATTTCAGCATAATATGGGGGTACAGATGTTTAGGTTACGTGTGTTGCCCTTGCCCCCTCTCCCGTCCTCAGTCCAGGTTTCAAATATGTCCATCCTATTGCGTGGTGCGCATTACACTCTTTGTGTACACATATACCCGTCCCCTCCACTCTCCTCCCCCCTACTCCTGCCCAATATCTAATAGATGTAATTCTTATATATGCACTTATGTGTTGATCCGTTAATACCAATTTGATGGTGAGTACATGTGGTGCTTATTTTTCCATTCTTGGGATACCTCGCTTAAATAGAATGTGTTCCAAGAGTCTTTCTTTTTTCTATAAAATAAAAAATAATTTAAATCTGTCTCATTTCAGACAATTTATGCAAGAGAGTTTTTTTAAACTTTTTATCTTGAGATCATTGCAGATGTAAGATATAATACAGAGGGATTCCATGCATCCTTTACCTAATTTTCCCCCAATGGTAATATCTTGAATACTATAAAACAATAGCAGAACCAGGAAATTGGCATTGATACAATTTACCAAACTTATTCAAATTTCATCAATTTTTTATGCATGTGTGTGTGAATGTGTATGTGTATTTAATTCCATGCAGTTTTATTGCATATGTAATTTGTGTGACTACCACCACAGTCAAAATACCGAACAATTCCATTACAAAGGCCCTTCATGCTACTGTTTATAGCCACAGCTACCTATCTCCCACCCCTTTCCTGCCATCCATGATCTATTCATTTCATTGTACAATATGTAATCTTTTGAGATTGACTTATTTCACTTAGCATAATTCTCTTGAGATCTATTCAACTTGTTGCATGTATCAATAGTTTCTTTTTATTGCTAAATAGTATTTCACGGTATGGATGTACTGCTGGTTATTTAACCATTTGCTTATTAAAAGACATTTGAGGGATGTTTCCAGTGTTTGGCTATTATGAATAAAGCCAAACATTCATGTACAGGTTTTTATATGAATATTAGTTCTCATTTCTCTGGGATAAATGTTCAGAAGTACAATTGTTGGGTCATATGTTAAGCACATCCTTAGTTTTAAAAGAATCTGCCCTACTCTTTCCAGAAATGACCATTTTACATTCCCACCAACAATATATGAGTGTTCAAGTTTCTCCATGTCTTCATCGGAATTTCATGTTATGATTATTTTTTTTATTTTAGCCTTCCTGATAAGTGTGTAATATTTCATTGTGGTTTTAATTTGCATTTTTCTAAAGAAAATGATAATGAACAACTTTTTAATGTGCTTATTTGCCATCTGTATATCCTCTATGGTGAAACGTCTCTTCGTGGCTTTTGCCCATTTCTGATTGGCTTGCTTGAGTGTTTTACTGTTGAGTTTTGAGACTCTTACATATATTCTAGATATTAGCCTTTTGTCAAATATATGATTTGAAAATATTTTTGCCCGGTCTGTAGCTCATCTTTTTATCTTCTTCACAGGGTCTTTTGCATAACCAAAGCTTTGAATTCTAATGAGGACTAATTTGTCAATTATCTTTTTATGGATTTTGCTTTGAGTGTCAAGGCTAAAACTTTCCCCCTAGCCCTAGATCCTGAAGATTTTCTCCTGTGTTGTAAGAATATCTTTTCAGACAGAAAATAACTGCCTAGGTATAAGTTATCATAGCTTCTTAACTACTTCTTTTAGTCAATGTTGTTCTATCCTTCTTAGAAGCTCTCTGAGGCCACACTTAGTTTTTTAGGAAAACTTTACTTCCACTCTGGTCTTGGGTCTTGGAAAAGCCAGTAGAAAATGGCCTATGTTCTGAAGACATAAACTGTGAAGGAAATATGCTAGTCTTTTAAGCAGCTCTAACAAACATTTATTGAGTGCCCACTATGAATCAGCCAATTTCTAGACTTGAGAAAACAAAGATAAATAAGGCTCGCTCTGAAGGAGTTCAAAATCAAGCCAAGAAACTGGTGCCAGAACAGCATGGAAACTCACCTATATGGCACTAGACCATAAAATGACAGTTTCCTGAAATTCAACAAACATTTATTGAGCACCATGTACTGGAAATTATAGCTGGGAAGGCAAAGATGAACCATGCTTAGGTCCTGCCCTAAGAAGCTTATTGTCAGTGGAAGAGAGAAAGAGACCCGTAAGAGATATCCACAACACAAGAACATGATGGTGCAGTAGGAAAAGCGAAGAATTTGAAGTTGAAAAAATCCCAGCTCTGACATCTACAGATGTGTGAACTTGAGCAAGTTACTTAATATTTGTGAGCCTCAGAGTTAGCCCTTACAAAGTCAAGATGTTAATACATAATTTGCAGTTTTAAGTATTAGGTATTAATTATTAAGTGTTAAGCTAGAACATATGCAGAAAATATTTTTGCTATATAAAGTAAACAAGATTTGGTGATCAGTGGGATATATGCAGGGCAGTGAAAAGAGAGAAATGCAGGGTGGTTCCCAGGTTTATGGCCTTAGACAGGACAACTGATGTGCTGTCATCTTTGTACATTGTCCATGGCTTTATCCTAGGTTTTCTTAGTTTTAATGTAAACACCTACAGCCAACATACAGACAAGAGAAATGAGTCTGGTGGTTTTGTTCAGTGGCATGGACACATTTGGCCAAGGAGGGGAGATATTAGAAGAAAAGAATGGAAGAAGATGGAGATGTTGGTGCTTGTGTAGCCTCCAGGTAGAGATGCCCAACAGATAGTTGGAAAAAAAAAATCTCAGCTTAAGTTAAAAGGTTAGCCTGAAAATAAATATTCATTAGCAAGTAGCCACCCATCTTGGTGACATAAATTATACTGTTCTAGCATACCCTTTATCTGCATATGCAAGCAGCTGGAAATTTCAGATCTTTTCCAATCCTTAGGACCTGATCACTCCCCAGGTTTTAAAAAATTTCTTTTTAATTCAGCTACAGTTTCTCTTTGCCCTATTACAGCTCCCCTTTAGAAATGTAAAGGTCACATGTAAATACATATACTGAAATTCTTTAAGAAAATTTCCATATAAGAATCATGCTTTTCTGGACTTCATTCAATACACTGCAACCTGTAGAGTCCCTTCTATTTAGATGGCACTCTTCAGTTTGCAAAACACTTTCCTACACATCAAGTCATCTGATTCTTACAAAAGCTCTTCCAAATGAAGAAATTCAGGGTCAAATTGCTGAGATGACTTGACCAAACTGACCCCGCTAAGTGGAAGATCTGGGACTGAACCTCACTTCTCCTAACTCCTCAGCCAGCACACTTCACCGAGCAATAGCTGAGTAAAGCCCAGGCCCATCCTGTCACACCAGCCTCTCAAAATCAGATTTGCTGGACTCCGTTTCGGTATTCTGAAAGCTGGTGGAAACTCTATCCAAATGATTAGGGAAAATGGAAAGTCCCTAGAATCTAGTTGAACGTTAAGTATGAGAGTGGGCTAAGCTACTGGCTCATGTCCCCGAAAAAGACAGCATGGCACTAAGAAATCTTTTATTCCTTCATGATTTAATTTGTGCATTTTGATGAGCATTTTGTATCACATATAAAAGAAAAGCAATGCCTAGAACAGGTCATTTAACTGCCAGGCATATTCATTTTCATTCATTTAGTCTCTCTCTTTGCTAAAGGTCAGAGTTAATCAAAGAATGTGGTAACCATGATCACACAGAAATTATTGAAGTGCTCAGAGATAATGCGGCTACAAACTATAAACTGAAAAGCCCCCACTTGTTCTCCAGGAACAACAACAAAAAAGATGAGTAAATTGACACTGTATGCGGCTTCAATTGTTTTTGTGAAGAACAATTTATTATTCTCTCTTGTCTGTGGTAGCTGTCATCTGCCTGGGGATTTGATGAATAGAGTACATGAAAGTGTGGACATCAATAAATTAGCCAGTGATTCAGACCTACTGGAAGGTCACATCTCATTTTTCACGCCTAGTTGAAAATCTGAAGTGTCAACAATGTAGGATAACCAAAGCAGACTTGCAGTCCTTAGCACAAATTCCATTTTTAATCAATAATTTAATGCTAAGTTTATTATTCAACAATAAAAATATTCAAAACTAAAACCCTAGGTGTTTCTTAAGTTTTTAAGCTCCTTACAAGCCTTATTATATTACAAAGTTTAAAAATAATTTTAAGATGTTTTTGGTTAATGATTGACACTAATTACAAATTTATTTAATTAGATCCTTTAGATATTTTAACTTGCATTTATAAAAATTTAACCTATTTGATTATCTACACATAGTATTTCCATTCATATCCTATAGGTCATGCTCAGAGCAAGGAAACTAGGGAAATATGTGTACAGTCTCTACATAGGTGGTTCTGTATCCAACTAAAACATGAATAGATTTTATTTTCAAAAGAAAAAAAGAGAAGACTGGGCACTAAGAGGAATTAGCAGTCTGCTAGAGCCACATTTCTTCTGATGAATTAGGCCAACAGCTGATCTTTCCCAGCCTTACATTTTCTCAGCAGCTCTTTGGGGTCTAGTGCTTTTTTACAATTACTATGGGAGCCTAGAGCACATAAATACTCCACATACACTCAGGGTACAGCCCTGGCCTCAGTACAAGTTTTCTAAGTGATTGCCTCTTTCTGGTTGAATTGTTACATGGAGATTAGACCTTATATAAAAACGCTGCTAAGGGATACAATTCTGCCAGGTGTACCAACTCAATGTAATAGACTATGTCCATAACAATTATTTTCAGAGCTATCTCTATACAGGGTTTTGAATGTGGAGGATTTTCAATTTTGTCTTTCTGTGATCCTCTATATTCAGAACCTTGGTTTGGGGAAGCTAAGGAGGTAGAATTAGAAAAATGAACATGGTGTCAAAATTCATCGTTTAAAAAACAAAACAAAACTCTGCATTAAAGCATTTTTTATGAAGGCTTTTTCTACCTACTTGAGCTACGGAAGGAAAGTTTTTACAGACAATGGTTGAGTTTGGTTTGTAGCTATATACATTTAATAACAAATCAGATTTGAACCAAAACAATCAGCTTATTTTCTTAAAGGTCTTTGATATTTCCCAAAAGATCGCATTTCCAAACCACTGTTTAGCTCAGGGGATTTTTTTCCCCATCAAGTTTGCTTGACATTCGAAAAAGCTATTTCCTTTTAATAAATCTTCAGTCTTTCCTATATCAATAACCTCAGCTCAAATGTAGGAAGGAAAAGCAAGGTGATTGAGAAAGACAAGATGGAACAACACAAAGGTAAAGGATAATAGAAAAACCGAGTTTCCTCTCCTTTATCACAAATAAGTCTTTCTTTTCAAAACACACTTCATTCACATGACTTTCCATTATCCCTGTAAATTCCTGAATTTATCTACCATGTGAAGTCATTATATTTCAAACAAAAGCCTCCTTTCGGCATTGGAATGGGTATTTTGTATTACATTATTCTCAGAGATTTTGGTATTATTTTAGAATTTTTAATGTTGGAATAATTAAAATGATTCAACTTTATAAAAGAAAAGGATCATTTATTTCTACATCAAGCTAGAGATAGGAAACTATTACTTTGCCTTATTTTGTTGCCTTTCTGACTGGTTGAGCGTGAGCATTCAGATTTATGTTTCCTGAATCTCTTTACTTGCTTTCAGGAGGTATCTACTTCTTCTGCACAGGTAGCACAGAAAGAGGGGAGCTCGTCAGTGCTAGGAAAGAGATGGATCCAGCTATGACCCTGTGTGTGCCTCAGGGAGTATGCAAACTGCTCATGCATTGTCTGTATGAACAAATCGCAGTTTTCTGAGGAGAGACTCCAAAAGTTTTCATTAGAGTCTCAAAAGTATCTATAATCCAAAGTAGGTTTAAACCTGTGAACTCTATTTCTTCTGTAAATTCTCAAGAGCATGGCTGCACCTCTAAGGAAGTCACAACTTCATTCCGCATCTTCTTCCCCCACTTGCGGGAGGTGTGACGGAGCCTGGGAGAAGCATGAGAGGAACGTCCGCTATGGATAAAAACGGGTGGAGTATCCAAGGCAGTAAGAGTCGCCCTTCTCAGCCAGCGTGGGCCGACTTCACGCCATTTCTCCGTCTTGTAAAGTGTATATATGGGGCAAGAAAATACTCCCCAGCCCTTATTTCATCAAGATGTGTGTTTTGGATAGCAATGCACGCATAGGAGTATGCTAAACTGTTAGCTTCTTGAGGGCAGGAGCCATTGTTCCTCCTTCCCTGCCCCATCTCTGGCAGAGCACCTCAATATAATGCATGGCCCATAAAGGTTTATTGAATTGAATTAAAAATTAGACGTGTTTTATACTGTATGTTTATCAGGTCACTTGGGATTTATATAAAATCCTGTTTCTTTAATTTATTAAACAAGCAAAATTTCCCTGGAGTTTCAAGTACTATACAAAATAACAAATTCAATTAAATCTAGCAGCAAAAGTCTCCATGGACAAAAGAGCACTTTCATACTCATTAGGGAATCCTTTTTGCCTAACATAGGAATTAACCCCATACATACTAGATCTCTCTGCAATTCTTCTGTAACGTGTCCAGAAAAGAAAAAGACTGACCCACAGAAAATGGCTAGCCTTTGATCTACTGAGAGTTAAATCAAGGAATATTTATGTTCTTTAATTTTATTATTGGTTGTGGCTGATGTTTAATATGATACATTCATCTAATGTTACATATTTATTTGGCTTCTGTTTCTGTAGCTTCTTTCTCCCTTAGAGTGCAAAGACTCTGAATAAATAAACTTTAAATTAAATATCCTAACCCTGAGTAATTGATAAGGAGAACGGGAAACAATAAACAGGTGAGCAAGAAGGGGGAAACAGAAGGAAATTAAAAGTGAAGGAAGTAGATGTAGTCCAAGTGCTGTATCTTATCTCCTGGGCTTTTATTTATTCTGTTTGATGTTACTGCAAATATTTGCTGAGCACCTAAGTCAGGCTCCGTGCCAGGCTTTAGAAGCACAACAATGAATAAGGCAAGGATCACACGCTTAACCACTGGAGATACAAACAAGTCACTTTTTATAATACAAGGCAAAAGAAAATGAATACTACATAATCGCAAGCAAGTAGGTATGCCCATGAACGAATAATTCATTCGAACAGGACACCTGGGAAAGTTTAACAAAGAAAAGTATCTAAAGTAGTGAGCTCCTATATTTAGGAAAAGAGGAAGTTTCTGGCACCTAGATCCAGAGACAAGAAAGTCTGGGCTCAGGGTAACAAATCTGACCTTGGTGTGGATAGAGAAGCAGTTGCTCTAATCCCCTGTTCTGTTGTGAGTTTCAGCATTTGATGCCTGTGGTGTGTGAGTATGGAGTGAGAGAGGAAGAACGGAGGGAATTGCTAAGTGAAAGCAAAATAGTGGCTTCTACACCTTCAAGTAAGAATAGGATTGATCTAACCCACCTTCAACCTCAGCAGCTGAGCATGTTAATTCTATTCTGAATAAATCATATTTACTATCAACTAACACCATCCTGCTTGCCAAACATGCTCACACACACACACCTTGAAGTCAATAACTCTGGCTTCTAAATATTTCAAGTGTTAAGATTTAATTCCATGACTAACTGCTAATGAAAACCACCTTCGTGAACCACTCCACTAAATACCCTGCTCCAACTATCTCCCTCCCGAAAACTGTCTACAAAGCCCTCTTCAATTTGCAAAACAGCTAAGAAAGTTTTCTGCCTTCAGGCCTCAGCCAAGAGAGATTTTCAATATTTAGTGAGCTAAGGTCATAGAAAGAAGAAATTAAAGCTTTATTTAAAAATATATATGCAGTTTTTTATTTTTATTTAAAATTAAAGCATAAGTTCATATTGCAATAGCAAGAAAACCTGAATGTCTAACACTATGGAATAGTTAAATATTGACATCTGCATATGTTAAAATACTATTTAGCTGTTAAAAATTATTTAACAACATAATAATGTGAGTAATATACAGTACATAAATTAAGTGAAAGAAAGCAATTATAAAACAAGGATATATAGTATAATTGCATTATTTTTTAAAAGTATGTATATTAATAGAAAAACATTGAAAAGATAAGCATTAAAATATAATGTGATGGGACTGTGAGTGACTTTTTTTTCTTTTTTTTTTTTGAGACAGAGTCTCACTGTGTTGCCTGGACTAGAGTGCCATGGCATCATCCTAGCTCACACAAACCTCAAACTCCTGGGCTCAAGCAATCCTCCTGCCTCAGCCTCCCGAATAGCTGGGACTACAGACATGCGCCACCATGCCCGGCTAATTTTTTCTACGTATTTTTAGCTGTCCAATTAATTTCTTTCTAATTTTAGTAGAGA
>CAUYSK010127926.1:0-39872 GCA_963575035.1 Avahi laniger
GGAGACCTCACGATCACCAACATTCAGCGTTCGGACGCGGGTTACTACATCTGCCAGGCCTTAACTGTGGCAGGAAGCATTTTAGCAAAAGCTCAACTGGAAGTTATTGATGGTGCGCTATTATTACAGATTTGTCTTATGAAAATAATGATTTTTATTTCAAGATATACATTAACCATATGGAGTTTTCTGATTTTTTAAATCATTTCAATAAGTGCCTATCTTCTAAGTTTGAATTTAGATTAAAGTATCATTTCTTAATAATTTCTAATTCTCCCTGATTTAATACTGCTTATTTTTCCAAAGAAGAACATCAGAGGCAATTTATTTAATTCTTAAAAAATGTAATGATGGGCCTGGAGCTGTGACTCATGGCTGTAATCCTATGTAATCCTAGCACTTTGGGAGGCCCAAGCAGGAGGATCACTCAAGACTAAGAGTTTGAGACCAGCCTGGACAACATAGTAAGACCCCATCACTACCAAAATAGAAAAAAGTAGCTGGTGTGGTGGCAAACACCTGTAGTGCCTACTTGGGAGGTGGAGGCCAGGGATAACTTGAGCCTAGGAGTTTGAGGTTGCAGTGAGCTACGATGATGTCACTGTACTCTAGCTGGGGCAATAGTGTGAGATCTGTTTAAAAAAATAATAATGATGATGTCTTATTTTAAAGAAATGACATCACACTTACTGCATATAGAAATGCAATCTGTGTATTTTTATGTAATCTTACACTGACCTGATTGCTTCTAATAGACACTTATAATTTTATTTTACTCTAGGAGGAGATATCACTTTTAGTAATATCAGTGAAATGAGATAAATGTTTGGTTAGCTTATCACATTAGGATATTCCTATGACTTTAATTATATATGCACTAAGTTAAATTAGTTAAATACTTTCCAGAGTACTGATGAATGCTAAAATTACTATGCTTATGTCTACATATATATTTTACATCTTAACTGGGGCACCTACGTTGTGAAGGGTTTAGTTTTTGTCTGTTTTTGCTTTTGTTTTTTGTTTTTTTTCCCTAATGCTGGCTTCTGAGATGTAAGAACTATGGTCTGTGGCCTCTCTGGTTCTCTTTTTTCTCTGCTGGTGAAGTTCAACGTGCTTTCATACAATTCAAATTTACATGTAGATTAAAAGGTCATTTAAAATTAATAGAAAGGCAGTATTTTTAAAAATCTGCCCATGATATGACCTGATTCAGTGACATGTCAGGAATGGAAATAAACAGCACAAACATCGGCTGCTGGGACATTGAGTCATTAATGGCTGCACCTGCTGATGGTGCGGAGATTTACGGCCATGGAACTGAAGGGAGAAGTCAAGTTCAAGGGTAGCAGCGATGAGAAATTCTCCCTTAGATGGGCAAGATCTTTGATTCTTCATATGTCCATATTTCTTTAAAAGAATAAATGATAATTATTGATCATTTTAAAGATCTTATATTTTCTACTATCAGCAAAAATGTCCAGATATATATACTTGAAAAATAAATATTCTGGACAAAGCCTAAGTTTTATTTTGTTACTATGAAACATTTCAAGCTTAAGATATCTGCTATAATCTAGTTATTTATAGAATTTTATGAAACACTAACTCTAAAATGTTTCTAAATGAAAAAATTGTTATTGAAAAGGCAAATGATATTTGTAAAAAACAAAAGTGATAAATTAAAGCAGCCAGTTGATATGACTGAAATGGTTTATGAAACAGATGGATATTCAGAATTATGTCTGATGAAATAAAAAGGAAAACTTTGGAGAACTTATGTTAGTTGATGATATCTCACAAAACAGACATTATTCTAGCTTTGTTTCTGGGATCAAAATTTAAAAAGTGATAACCAAGCTTAAATTTTCTTCTAACTGACCACTTTGTTACAATTGGCTTGAATTTTACTTCCTACATTGATTTTTACTTAAATAAGCAATTACAAAGTCAAGATCCTTTTGCAGAAACATTGAATGAAGATTATAGAGTTGTTGGTTTTCACAGTAAAGAAATCAAACTACGAGAACTCAATATTACGTTTATTAAGTATGAAATGTCTGATTTCCTTAAGTACTGAGTTTGACAGTTGATGTCTCTGATATTTCACTTTGACACTTGTTTGGTTTTTATTGTGAAGATACATACTCAGTCTTTCAAACGCATGGTTTGGTTTGTAATTATCTTTCAATTTTTTTTAGAGCAATTTTTGTGAAACCATGGATAAGTAAAAAACTCATGTTATTTTCAAATATGAGTTCTGTCATGGAACCAATGCAGCTCAGACAGCTCGAAATATCAACAAAGTGTTAGGGAAGGATGTGACTAATGAATGCACAGTACATCGATGGTTTGAGAAGTTCCATTCTGGTGATTTTAACACATTGACTACCACACTAGAAAAAAAAAAATTTCGTTGTGGCCACGGTGGTTTATTACATAAATAGAATAAAAATTTTGAAAACAAAATGATCCTTTCTAATTTAATGAAAAATTTTATTTTTAATTGTTTTCTCTGTGTATGCAACTTGAAAAACAGTTCACGCAGCTCCCAAAGTAAAGAGACATGCGAGTTACATGTGCTTCACGAGGCTCAAAACTAGAGTAGGCTAAATACAACTCACATGGCAGTTAATGTGTTAATCTTGAAAATGAGTCCCGTGGGTGATCTGAGACCAAGGGGATAATAATGAGCTGAAAGTTGTAGTGGAAGCAAATTCATCTCAACCTACACATGAATTAACAGCAAGGTTTGACATTACTATTCCAACAATATTGAACCTTTTAAAGCAAATCAGCAAGGTAAAGAAGCTGGGTAGATGGGTTCTGCATGAGTTAAAGAAGTCTCACAAGAGAAATCATCTTGAAGCTTCCCTTTCTTTGTCGTCACGACATAAAGGTGAACCATTTGTACACTGTACTGTTACATGTGATGAAAATGGATTCTTTTTGACAATTCAAGTGTTCAACACAATGATTGGATAAAGACGAAGTGCTGAATCACAGCCAAAACCTAATATTCATCAAAAAAAAAGCTAATGCTGTCTGTTTGGTTGTCCAGTGTTGGTATTATCCACTACAGCTTCATGAAACCTGCTACATCGATTACAGTGGATGTCTACTGCAACCAATTGGATGGAATGATGAGGATGCTTGGATTAAGCAGCCGAGAATGGCCAACAGAAATAGGCCAATCCTCCTGCAAGACAGCACTTGACCACCTGTTGCACAAACAATGCTGCTTAAAGCTACAGCAGCTGAACTTGGAAACTCTCCGTCATCCACTGTATTCACCAGACCTTGCACCAACTGACTGCCTCTTCTTCCAGGCTTTGGACCACTTCTTGCAAGGAAAAATATTCAATTCTTAACAAACTGTGGAAAATGCCCTTTGTAATTTCATGGCCACTAGTTCTCCAGGGTGCGTTGTTGCTGACATAAACAAGCTACCATTAAGATGGCACAACTGTGTCGATAGTTTAGGTGCATATTTTGACTAATTGTACTGCTTCTTGTTTGAAATATAATAAACTACACTTTTGATTCAAAATCAGACCTTTCATATTTAATGACATATATATGTATGTATATGCACACACATACACACATATTATAAATAACTGTCTCTAAATATTAAGTTGCCACATATTGCTTGATGACTTAGCTTCTATTCATAATTTTGATTTTTGAGATTGGTTAATGACAATAGGTGAAACATTATTTTCATTTTGAACATGTATATTGTAGTATGATACAGGACATTTCAGAGCCAATTGAATTCCATTGTAGAATGAAAACGTATGTTCAGAGAAACAAATGATCCTAGGCATACCTTGTTTTATTGCATTTAGTTTTATTGTGCTTTACAGATAATCACATTTTTGTAAAAACTTGAAGGTTTGTGGCAACCCTGTGTCAAAGAAGTTTATCAGTGCCATTTTTCCAACAGCATGTGCTCATTTAAGGTCTCTGTGTTACGTTTTGGTAATTCTCATAATACTTCAAGCTATTTAATTATCATTATATTTGTTATGGTTATCTGTGATCAATGATTTTTAATGTTACCATCGTAATTGTTTTGGGGTGCCCCAAACTGCACCTGTGTGAGACAGTGAACTTAATCAGTAAATGTTGTGTATTCTGACTTCTCCACTGACTGGCCCTTCCTCCATCTCCCTCCCTCTCTTTGGGCCTCCCTATTTCCTGAGACACAACAATACTGAATTTAAGCCAATTAATAACCTTATGATGACCTCTAAGTGTTCAAGTGAGACTCTCATTTTAAATCAAAAGCTAGAATTGACTAAGCTTAGTGAGGAAGACACGTCAAAAGCTGAGATAGGCCAAAAGCTAGGCCCCTTGTGCCAAGCAGTTAGCCATGTTGCAAACACAAAGGAACAATTTTTGAAGAAAGTTAAAAGTGCTACTCCAGTGAAAACATAAATGATAAGAAAATGAAACAGATTTAGTGCCGATATGGAGAAAGTTTTAGTCTGGATCGGAGATCAACTAGTCACAACAGTCCCTTAAGCCAAAGCCTCATCCAGAATATGACCCTCTTTTCAATTCTGTGAAGGCTGACAGAGGTGAGGAAGCTGCAGAAGCAATGTTTGAAGCTAGCAAAGGTTAGTTCATAAGGTTTACGGAAAGGAGCCGTCTTCATATGTAAAAGGGTAAGGTAAGGCATCAAGGGCTGATGTAAAATCTGCAGCTGGATAATTTTCAGTATCCAGAAGATAAAACTAAGATCACTGATGAGGTTGGCTGCACTAAATAACAGATTTTCGATGCAGACAAAGCAGCCTTGTTTTGGAAGAAGACTCCATCTTGGACTTCCATAGCTAAAGAGAAGTCAGTGCCTGGCTTCAAAGCTTCAAAGACAGGGATGACTCTCTTGCTAAAGGCTAATGCCTTGTTAGAGGTGACTTTAAGTCGAAGACAATGCTCATTTATCATTTTAAAAATTCTAGGGCTCTTAACAACTATGCTAAATCTACTCCACCTGTGCTCTGTAAATGGAGCAACAATGCCTGAATGACAGCATGACTGTTTACAGCGTGGTTTACCGAATATTTCAAGTCCTCTGTTAAGACTCTTGCTCAGAAGAAAAGTTGTTTCAAAATATTGCTGCTCTTTGACAATGTACCTGATCACCCAAGAGCTCTAATGGAGACGTACAAAGAAACTAATGTTTTCATACCTGTTAACCCAACATTCATGTGCAACCCATGAATCAAGGAGTAATTTTGACTTTCAAGTTTTATTATTTAAGAAATACATTTTGTAAGGCTAAACCTGCCATAGATATCACTATTCCCCTGATGAATCACTATTCCCCTGATGAATCTGTGCAAAGTAAATTGAAAACCATCTGGAATGGATTCACCATCATAGATACTATTAAGAATGTTCACGATTCATGGGAAAAGGTCAAAATATCAACATTAACAAGAGTTTGGAAGAAGTTGATTCCAACCCTCATGGATGACTTTGTAGGGTTCAAGACTTCAAAGGTGTAAATAACTACAGATGTAGTAGAAATAGGAAAAGAACTAGAATTCGAATTGGAGCCTCAAGGTCTTACTAAATTGTTGCAATCCTATGATAAAAACTTGAACAGATGAAGAATTCTTTCTGATGGATGAGCAAAGAGAGTGGTTTCTTGAGACGGAATGTATGCCTGGTGAAGATGTCATGAATATTGTTGAAATGACAGTAAAACATTCAGAATATTACATAAACTTAGTTGATAAAGCAGCAACAGGGTTTTAGAGGCTTGTCTCCAACATTGAAAGAAGTTCTGCAGATAAAACACTATCAAATGGCACTGCTTGCTACAGAGAATACTCTATTTTTGTCATGCCATAAATATAGTTTATCTAGACTGCTTATTTTTGCTTAATTATGAGCACTAATTAAATCAAATGATGCAAATGATATGACTGTAATTTGAAGACCCAGTGTCATAATTTTGGAAGTAAATTATTTATAATCTAATATTTTAGCATCAATAGACATTTTAGCCTATGTGAATATAGCACATAACTGGTTCCATGAAGAGTAAAATTATGTACTATACATATATTTATAATAAATGCAAAAGTAAAAATTGATTACCCATATGATGCTGTGTAGGCTTTCTTAAATATGAATATGAGAAATAAATTGAATATTTTGTGAATGACTGCCATAAGCTATCTGTATTTTCATTTTCATTTTAATATGACTAAACCTATCAATACAATTCAAAACTAAATTCTAAAATATCAGAATTTATGCCAACATCATTTTAAATATAATTAATGCAAAGTAATTTATCAACAATAGTATGGCTTTAGTATATATGGATATATGAATAGTATGTATAGATTACAAATATATGATAGATTTAATATATCCACAATAAGTTATAAGTATTACTTTGGAGTTTAAATCTTACTTTCAATGACAATGTATCAAGACTACTGGATTTCATAGAAGTTAAAATATCCTGAAAATATCTTTGTTTTTTAGTTTTGACAGATAGACCTCCACCCATAATTCTACAAGGACCAGCCAATCAAACACTAGCAGTAGATGGTACAGCATTACTAAAATGCAAAGCCACTGGTGATCCTCTTCCTGTAATTAGCTGGTTAAAGGAGGGATTTACTTTTCTGGGTAGAGATCCAAGAGCGACTATACAAGAGCAAGGAACACTGCAAATTAAGAATTTAAGGGTAAGTACCATTCAACTTGTACTTGAGTCATCATCTCAATATAAGTATTGCTCTGGGGAAAATCTTTATGGTGAACTTAAAGTCCTGCATCCCAGCACAATTGCTATACATTTTAAAATAGGTTATGTTATTTTTTGTTTTAAAAATGATAAGCCAAAAGTAGAGGGAAGGTCTTTGTTTTGATGTTACTCATAAATTCATAACAGACCTTGAAACTTTTATTCCTACATCCCATCATGTATGTATGCAGTGAATGAAACTGGAAATCTGAAACACATAAAGCTAGTAATAGTAAGATATTTAAAATTTGAAGGTGAGGATTTACTCTTATTAGCAAAGGAAGATTGTGGGAAATGTAGATAAAGTGGCTTGGCCAAACAGTTGAGTGGAAAAAATAAAGAGATGAGACTAAGTACATAGGAAGCAGGTTGGGCTAGCTGGTGGAAAACCTTGTATTTTAGATTAAGTTGCTATGTAGTTTAGATTTAAACCATGGACAAGAACAAGCCATTGACAGTTTATTAAATGAAGTTTACATGACAAAAAGTGACCATTTCTAGCAACTTAACAAGTCAGACCTGCTTCAGGAGCAACTCAAAATAAAATATGAAGCTATCAATATTATATGAGTTATCTATTACATATAACAATATTAGTAAAACTATACAGACTTAAAGCAGCATGCATTTATTGTATCACAGTTTCTGTGAGTTAGGAACCTGGGCATGACTTAGCCGGATCTTCTGCTTGAGGGTTTCATAAAGATTCATTTGAGTATTGATTAGGGTTGTGGTCCCATCTGAAGATTGACTGAGGATGGATTTGCTTCCAATCGGCATGATTGTTGGTACCATAAGTTCCTTGTGGCTACTGGACTAACAACCTCAGCTTCTTGCTGACTGTTGGCTGGAGGCTGCCTTTAATCCCTTGCCATGTGGATCTTCCCAATATGATTACTTGCTTTATCCAAGTTAGCAAGGAAAAGAATTTTCTAGCAAGATGGGCATTACAATCTATGTAACAAATCACAAATATGACATGGTGAAACTCTTGTGATATTCTATTAGTTAGAATTAAGTCAAAGGTCCCACCCACATTCTAGGTGAAGGATTACACAGAGTGTAAATACCGGAAGGTTGTTATCATGGAGGCCACCTGTCCTCTACCAATGTATTCAATGGATTCGACCAGGTATAATAAATTTCTCCCCTCATCCCCCATGTAGCAAATGCTATGCTAAAGCTAGAGAGTATATTATAGTAATCACAGACTGGGGATGAAAACAAGAACTAACATCACTGATGTAACAATGCATGAAGAAAAATTGACTGAAAATGATTCAGTGGAGGAACAATTTAGTAGAATCTGTTGTCCAGGTAGAAATTGGGAGCCAAGATAGAGAAACAAAACAAAACAAAGCAATGTTATAGAATTTACCATTCCAAAGCCAAGAAAGAAGGTAAAAATTTTTTACTACACGTATTTTGAAATGATTAGAATTTGGAGGATTCTTTTCTTATGACGGGAACATATTTACAATTGCATGTTTATCTGGTTATTATTATATCATACAGATTTATATGACAAAAGGAAGAATGAATCTATTTTTGCTGCATGCACAAAAACACATGCATGAATAAATTTTAATTTATTAGTATAATTTATATATAATTAACTTTAATTTTGAGACATAGGCATTAATTATTGATCTAGAAATAATGTTGCCAAGTTCAGTTAAAAGTAAATTAATACAAATATTTTTAGCTTGTTTTTATTGATTATAAATCATTAACCTTCTTTGAACAAAATGAAAGTTATTAAAAAATTAATGCTAACTCTCTTTGTGTAAACACTTTAACCTCTATCTCTGGGCTAAAGGCAGACTTGGGCCATGGAGGTTAATGCATTTTCACTGTATCACTGAATTAAAGGATATGCTTGAGTAATCAACATTTTTAGTAGTGTTTGAAAGAAGCAATTAAAGGTGGATGCTTGATGATGTCAGACAAACATTGAGCCCTCTGACAGGCTTCTGAGTAGTGTCTCTGGGATGCCAGCTCCTAGGGGCTTGTTTGCAGCCAACTGCACAAGGAGAAAAGTAGGTGATAGAGTTTGCTAGCACATTAATCTCTTTTTAAAGCAATTGATTAAGGATAAAAGGACAAGGATGGAAAAGATATGAAGCACTACTGACTAGAACAGTCATTATTTAAAATTAAAGAAATAGAAAGAAATGTGGCGATTATGATGATGATACAAGAATGAGTTTTATCAATTATATTTTGGTTTTTGATATCATTTTTTATAAACTGCAAGATGAAAACATTGCTCTTTTTCTGTTAGACGACCGTCTTTCTAGAGGGATAAAAATAAACTTTACAGTACTTCACTCATATAGTCAAGAGAGGATTTCTGTAGGTCATATTCCTTTGTGTTTTACTATTTCTTTTTCAGTACTTAATGCAATGGGGAAAAATAACATGATGAATACTGTGTCCTCATAGTTCCGCTAATTGGTAACTGAATCTGTATTTTTTAAGAAGCAGAATATTCCAATACTCATTAAAACATACCTACCACAGCTAATGTCAGACTTGTATCTCCACACAATGACAAGGAGATGTAGTTAAGAAGCATTACCTACATACACTTCTTTTAGCATTTGCAAGTAATAACAAGTGCTACATTTTAGTTCATCAGCTATAATAAAATGCAAATTCTTTTACTCTTGCACAGACCATATTCAAATGAACACTCCATTAAAATCCAACCTCGGCTCATTATATTTAGTTTGTGAGTGATGCTTCTTAAATGCAAAGATTTCTAATGAATGTAATGCATGCACAGCCACATTTGAAAGAATGGCTCTTTCCACAATGGCTATCCCCATCATCCCTCTGTGTAATAGAAGACGATTGTATAGAGATAATCTGTCAAAGAATGACATGCCAGAGCAATTTGTAACTTAAGTTAAAATACATACTGGCATTTAAAATCAATTAAGATAGTGAAATGACAGTAACATCCATGCACTAATGATTTACCTGGGAATCAATTGTGAAAGCTTGAGTCATCAATACACTTAGATTTTGAACCCGGCAGATACAATATTTTGTGAACTTCCATATTTTATTAACAATTAGACTCACGTTCATCACGGAATTTTAATTTTACACCTCTGCCTTGTCTTATTTTGTTTGGTTCTCGGTTTCTCTTCCCCATGTCACTTTTCCTTCACCCCTAAACTAATGCCAATGGATGTTGCTTGCAATCTAAGCCCACAAGGCTCAATCACAGAGAGGAGTTTTGAGTTGTTTCTTTTGTTGATCTTGGGGTATATTTTAAGGGACAATCACAGAATCTTCTGCCTTTTACATTCATAACAGAGAACTCTTGATTATATCATCAACTCTTTCTAACAGTCTTTTGCCACTCTACAATGAATAAGGAAACATTTCAAGTGCTCAATAAAATGGCACATTTTAAAGTATGCTTTAAAAAAGAGTTACATATTATATTATATTTATGGTCCCTTTCAGCTTGACATTGCAGTGACTCCATAGCCATAGTTCATTTGTTTTTTATTTATTTATTTTTTTTGAGACAGAGTCTCACTCTGTTGCCCTGGCTAGAGTGAATGCCATGGAGTTAGCCTAGCTCACAGCAACCTCAAACTCCTGGGCTCAAGCAATCCTTCTGCGTCAGCCTCCTGAATAGCTGGGACTACACTCATGTACCACCATGCTTGGCTAATTTTTTCTATATATTTTTAGTTGTCCAGTTAATTTCTTTCTATTTTTTTTAGTAGAGACAGGGAATCGCTCTTGCTCAGGCAATCTCGGACTCCTGAGCTCAAACGATTCTCCCGCCTCGGCCTCCCAGAGTGCTGGGATTATAGGCATGAGCCACGGCGCCCGGCAGTTTGTTTGTTTTTTTAGTGATACTTTACTTTATTCACTGTTTCACTGTTGCAATTTACGTATAACTGAATACTGACCTTTTTAAAGGAAAAACTTAGTTTCCTTTAAAAAAATTATTTTCACTTTTTTCTAAGTCTTTCAAAAGAAAAGAAGTGTGGTCCCTTATTTCATTGCTTATTTATTCTTGGGTACATTTTGTTCATTGAAACATATTTTATTTGGGACAGAAAGAACACTTTTGCTTTACTGATTCTCTGAGAGTTCATAAAAATCTGAATAAATTCTGTCTTGAGTTGTCTACATCTAACTCTGATGTATCAAAGCCCTACCATAAAATGGAATTAAGAGAGAAGAGTATTACCAAAAAAAAAGAGAGGGGCAAATAGAGTTTATCAGACAAATAATATTTAGTTGTAGAAACTTAAAAAACTCTTTTGAATCAATGTTATGAATAACATTATTGAGTTTATTTTATTATTTCATGTATACATATGATTGACTCTAATGCACAATTTGGACCACCAAATGACACAACTAATTTTAATAAATTAAATATTTCCTCATTCACATTGAGTAATTATTCTACAAATAGATTACAACAATAATTCACTCGCTTCTGTGCATGCTAGATTTCTGATACTGGCACCTATACTTGTGTGGCTACAAGTTCAAGTGGGGAGACTTCCTGGAGTGCAGTGCTGGATGTGACAGGTGAGTTCTTCGCAAATTATATTAATAGCAGAAATCTTGAGCCTCGTTTAATGCTAGACCGTTATCAAATAAGTTAAGGAGAGATCAAGGTTCTTAATTCATTGAATGTCAATTTAAGTCTTTATATTCAGCGGTAGTTTTTAATTCATGCATGAGTTTGCAAATAGAATTGCATTTGTGAAATTCATTTGTCCTTGATAATCTTATTTTACTTTTTCTAAAGCACAAGCAATTCTAGTGATTATGCGTAAAAGTAAAGCTTATCTTATTAACATGTAGGAGAAGTAAGTATTCACTGACATATGTCTGATTCATGGAGATGAATTGCTTATAGCCTAGGTTAACTCCTTTAATAGACTGTTTCCTTCTTTTAAGTATTATTGTCAGCTTATGCAATCAGGAATTAAGTTTTTTCTGTCTCTCCTTCACAGAGTCTGGAGCAACAATCAGTAAAAATTATGATTTAAGTGACCTGCCAGGGCCACCATCCAAACCACAGGTCACTGATGTTACTAAGAACAGTGTCACCTTGTCTTGGCAACCAGGTACCCCTGGAACCCTTCCAGCAAGTGCATATATCATTGAGGCTTTCAGGTATGGGACAATTCCTTTTTTCTCCATTGGGTTTTTGCTTTAGCTCTTATATTCTAAAATATCACCTGAGCTGTCCTGCTGTTATATTTTAAGGACATTTTCAATCAATGCCTTTTAAGAATTGATCTTTTCTCTCTTACTATATTCGAGAACAGACTACATTTTTGTTTATAACTTAATTATAAGATTAAATATGCATTATCCATGACTAGGTCTGCAGTGATATAGTTTATGACATAATCACTTAGCTCCTTTATTTTTACCCTGACCATTTTAGGGATTTAAGATGATAATTTGGGCATTAGAACTAAGAAGAAAATGCCTTAATTAGGCACAGACACTTTTTAAAATTATAGAACATTTATTGAGACATGGAACTCTGGAATCTTTATCTCCAATAACAGAGCAGAACTTAAAATAATTCCAATTGTTTAAATGCCATATATTTAAATACAACTATTGGATATGGCTGAGAGAAAATTAAAAACCACAATTAAGAAATTTATTCCATATGCTTCTAGTTGCTGAAACAAAAAAATGTTTTCATTACTTCATTTCATTATTTGAAATAATTGTCATCAACTTAAAGATATTTATTATAAATATCGTTATAAAATTATCTTATGGGAATTTGATAAAATAATTATGTATATGGGAAATGTACTTTCATATTCCATTTCAATGTACTTCTATTTTACATTATAAAATTTAAAGGATAGCCACTATTCTTTGTAAACATTAGGACAAATGATCATTTTCATTTTAGGTTTCTTTAATCTATATTTAAGGTAATGATAGATACTTAGTATTCAAATTTCAAAATATTATTTTTCTATAATTTTTATGCTTTGGTACTAAAGGATATCTGAAAAATAAGCAGATCACCCTGAAAAATCACATCTTCTGTTCCTTCTGAGCAAAAATAGCATCTGATCTTAGACAAAATGTTCTAAAATGGCATCCATCTGTGGCCAGCTGTAAAGAGGGCCTCATGTGCAAATTCAGAGATATTTCACCATTCTGAGATGAGAAATCACAATACTGTGTAATGTACAATTTTATTAAAGATGTAACCAAGGGAAAATATTCATTACATGCTTCCTTTCTTCTTTTACAGATATGTAGTTTTAGAAGGCTCTATTATAATATTGCATGTGGAATTGATGCAAAAGAAAACACACCTTGTAACAGGAAAATGTGTTGGCATAATTTACTCTGTAGTCCATTTATTCTTTCTACAGGTTAATTCTTTTCAAGGTATATATATGCATTTACGAGGACCATACTTACTGTATATACTTGATGTTGTGATCTTGGCCTCTGTTCCTTTTACAGGTATTCATTTAGTGGGCTGCTGTGCATTAGCAAAGGGCTGTCACATCTCCTGGGCTGAGTTTAATTTTGTTGTGCATGGCACTTTCGTTAGGTGGGCTCGGCTTTGTTGTTGAATAAACTGAAATCATCCAAATGTTTCATTTATTGGGCTGAACACTTCAAGTGTTGTGTGTGTGTGTGTGTTTAATTTTCAGCCATTAACCTTTGTCATTGAAACCCAATTCCATTTCTAATACTGCTATGCCTGTTCTTTAAATGAACTTTCTGTTCGTTTTTCAGCCAATCAGTAAGCAACAGCTGGCAGACAGTGGCAAACCATGTGAAGTCCACCCTCTATACTGTGAGAGGACTGCGGCCAAACACAGTCTACTTGTTCATGGTCAGAGCAATCAACCCCCAAGGTCTCAGTGACCCAAGCCCTATGTCGGACCCTGTGCGCACACAAGGTAATTTCAACAGCTGTAAAGGTGACTGGTTCTAGAAGGAAATGTCAGAGAGATACTTAAGAACAAGGGCATTGCATGAGGAAAAGTAAATGTGTCTGCCTCACTCTTTATAACGATGCACTAGACTTTAGCCAGTGAAGAAGAAAGCTTATTATTCACCTTGGTGAGATGTGTCTTATTTCTGGAGCTTACAGGGTCTATTTAGTTGGAAATGAACAAAATAATTGGGTACATCTACATAGGAAGAGTGAATCCTTTAACTTAAGGCTTCACTATGTTTCAAAGGGAGGAAAAATGTTCTTCCTTTTGGAAATTAATTATATAATAGCAAAAAAGTGTTCTTTAATGAATTGATGCCCAGATAAGGGTATCAAAATTATTTCCTATTGTTCATGAATTCTCTTTCTATAGTGCAGTGGTTTTCAAAGTGTGGTTCCCTGGTAAGCAGCATCTGTATCATCTGGGACTGTTAGAAACAGATTTTCAGGTTCCTACTCAAAAGCTCTGCGGTTGGGGCCCAGTGTCTGTTTTAACAAAACCTTCTTGTAATGCTGGTGTGTAAGTTTTACAACCACTACTAAAATGTATGTTATTAAATCAGTTGTTTAAAGAGTAATTTATTTCGGAAAGCAGGAAATCAAGTTTTCTTCCTGAGAAATGTAATTATTTGACTAATAAAAAAGCCCAGAATATTAAAATATAATTTCAAAATGGAAGATTTCATCATTTCATCCTTAGTAACCTTTCTCTTCAAAGTAAGAAGTCGCTGGAGTCTGAGGTTAATGGACAATGCTACATTATAGTCTCCCTCCTACGAGTAGGTGAAGGGAATTAACAAAACAGAAACGGTAGTTTTATTATTTGTTATAACCTACTTCCCACAGGGTTCTTCAGAAAGGGTTAATTATTTCTTATTTGTAAAAGGCTTTGAACAAGATATAATTTAAAGTAGTATTTTTATGCAATGAAAAGCACCATACAGCCATAAAATATTATTATAATTACAATGTAGTTCAATGATAGTAACTAGCATGCTATTATAACAGAGAAGGGTGCCTTAAAAAAATCAAGTGAAATAAAGTCACCACGTGACTTTGTAACATTGCTGACATGATGACAGTCAAGGGAGGAGGGAATGCCACTTTGCTATTGTTCTCGAAGCAGTAATGTGATTAATTTTCCACAATGATAAAGGGCCTGTAGGTAAAGAACCTGTCTCAGGAGAAATAAAAAGCACAACAAGGAATTTGAAGATCTGAAACTAGTTATATTTTACCTTACCTAGCTCCAATTGCTTTTAGCGTATCTGAATTTAATGAACAAATTAAATTATTGAATTTGAAGTGGAAGAGGTCTACAATTTTAAGTCAAGAAATTAGAGCATTTGGACCATTTATACCTGTGTGGATAGAAATAGTTTTTGTGTGTAGTGGCAATGGGAGGTAGAGAAACAGAATGGGAAGAATTTGGGCATGATTAAATCTGGCAGACTTTCTTGATCATTCAATAACTGTGCCAGTCACCAAATCTTGACTCATAAAATAACTCTTGGTGAAAAGGTCAAAAAAGATTAATGAAAAGTTGTTTGTGATCCGGTTTGTTCCAGTTGAAAGACTATATAGAGCAAAAGACTTATGTTCTCTTAACAGATATTTAATAGGAAAACTCATGGGTTGTGTCTGAATGTCAGAGTTATTTTTTGATACTACACTTTCAGCAGCTTTGCATTCTGTAAAGCACTTTTTTTTCAAAGAGCACTTCACTTTGTGATCTCTTATTTTTCAAAGGTATGAAATGCCACAGAATCTAGAAATCTTTTATTTCATTAAAGCTAAAAATACTTGCACTATCAACATCAAAATAGATGACACATGTATCAACAAGGTTAATATTATTCACATAAAGGGACTTTTTTTCTTAAATCAAGTTAAACTTCACTTCGCTGTTTATGTTAAGGATGAAAAAAGTGGAACTGGAAAAAATGTCACCAAAATATGGTTCCCAATCATTTATATCCCAATTTAAGATAGTGTACCTGATTTAAATTAGAGTTGAGATATGCACTTAAAAATATTTTTGCAGAGTGCTGCATTGTGGCCTGAGAAAGTAGGAGAAAACAAGATTAAGAAAATAAATCATTTTAAATTGGACTTCCTTCCTTAAACAAAGTAGTTGGAGAAAAACAAATTCAATTTAACATTAAAATGCACCAGTTAAAGAAGTTGATTTAACTATGTGTGAAATTCAGTGTTTGATACCAATCAGATGGACTGAGATGTCTATAATTTATCATTTTTTATTAATGGACAGAGAATATATGGGGCTACAGAGCAGTATTTAGGTGACTTGTGAAGAAAGAGGTATAACAATGTATGACTGAAGGTATAACATTTTAAACACTACCATTCTTTCTTCACTCCTCTCCCCATCATTCCTAAAGAGCAGCTGCATGACCTCTTGTCGGATATTGCAGTATTGTTCAAAATTTATTACTTTAGGGCATGCTATGAGCATTCTAAATTTTTCCTTCAAAAGTATGTTTGTGAATTTGGGGAGCTCCTTCCTCTGCCCCCTCTCACTGTGTTTACCTTTAATGACATGGTTCACCTCCCAGTCCACCATTCCTCCCCTTCTGTGCTCCCAGATGGAAGTAGATCAAGAAGTAAGAAAGCACAACCTACTCATTGGGACGAGGGATCCAGCAAATTACTAAACAGAAATTTTCAGATGTGTCCCAATTTACTGCTTAGGAAAATCCTTCACTATACCAACATCTATAGCTAGCTGATCTTTCTAGAGAAATCTTAGAGCAAATAATTTATGCTTTAATAAGAAAATAAATGATCTTATACAACAATGTCTCTATGTGAATGAGGGATTATAAACACTCATTTATTAATATGTTTTTAGGAAAGATAAATATTATGTCTCAAATTGCACCCTACCATTATGATATTTATGTATATAAGCTGAAATGCTTTTTGTCACAAAAGAGTTTTCATTTTTTTTCCCTGTAACTATCTCTAAAGGCGTGATATTGGCTTATAAGAAATAAATAGAAATTTTGCTACACTTTTCTAAAAATAGGGAATGACTATCTTATCCAACTGCAGATATCAGCCCACCAGCACAAGGAGTGGACCATAGACAAGTGCAGAAAGAACTAGGAGATGTCATTGTCCGTCTTCACACTCCAGTTGTATTGACTCCCACCACTGTTCAGGTCACATGGACGGTAAGTTTTCAAAGGCTATGTCAATGGTGATCTCTTCTATTTCTTTAAGGAAAACAAAACAAAATGGAAAATACAAATGAATAAACCAAAAAATAACAATGAAAACCCTCACCATTTAAAATCAAGGGTGTAATCAATGAGTGTAAAGGAAAATATTCAATAAATTACAAAAGTAAATAGAGTAAATATAGTAAAAATTGATTGTGATCTAAATAGGACATGTCTTCTGAATTTTCTAATTTTCAACAGCTTGATTGAAATATAATTAATATACCATAGTTAAAGTGCACACCTCCGTGTTTTTTAGTATATTTAGAGAGTTCTGAAATCATCGCTAAAATCTAATTTTAGAACATTCATCATCTCAAGATGAAACCCTATATTCGTTAGCAGCTGTGCCCCCATTTTCTCCTAGCTTAGCCCTGTGCAACCATGAATCTACTCTATGTCTGCATGGAATTGCCTAATTCTGGACTTTTCATGCGAATAGAATCATGCAGTGTATGGTCTTTTGCATTTGGTTTCTTTCACTTGGCATAATGTTTTCGAGGTTCATCATGTTGTAGTGTGTATCAGTATTTTGTTTTTATTACTGAATAGTATGCCATTGTATGAATATACCACATTCTGTTTATCTCTTCATTAGTTGATAGATTTCTGAGTTGTTTCCACTTTTGGTTACTATGAATAATGCTGCCATAAACATTTGTATACAGGTGTTCATGTGGACATATGTTTTTATTTATTTTGGTATACACCTAGAAATTGTTGAATAATATTGGTAACACTCTACTTAACATTTTGATGAATTAGCAAAATGTTTTCTAAAGTGGTTGTACCATTTTGTATTTTCACTAGCAATGTTTCAGTGTTCCAGTTTTTCCAAAATCCTTGCCATTTTTTCTCATATCTTTGTCAATACTTACGATTATCTCTCTTTTTGACTATAGCCATTCTAGTGGCTGTGTAGTGGTATATCATTGTGGTTTTAATTTGAATTTCTTTAGTGACTAATGATGTTCATCTTTTTATTTGACATGAGTTGTCAAAAATTAATGGGTGTTAAAAATAAATTAATATTTTAATATATGTTAAAAGTATTCAAATACTGTGCATTATTATTAAATGTGTCTGAATGCCCACTGTTATTTCAAAATGCAAACTGTTGATCAGATGGTGGTGACTGCAGGAAAAAGAAAAAATAGCATAAAATAGTGATATTAGTCATATTAGGGAATACTAATACGTGTGTGTGTGTGTGTGTGTGTGTCTGTGTCTGTGTCTGTGTGTATATGTTTGTGCTTTGAGAGGAGTCAGATAATGTTCTTCTCTGTGCCTAATACAGATCAGATAGCGCTAACTTCTCATTCATGCCCAAGTTCTTTCCAATATGACTTCTAAAAATCTATCAGGAAATATATTAGGATGATAGAAAAGCACATTTACTTGAAGCCTTCTGTGTATGTGGCAGAACCTGTATAAGTAATGAACATTTGATTAGAGATAGCAGAAAAAATTTTCTTTTTATTTATAATATTTTTATTTAGAATGTGTTTATTAATATAATTATATCTCTATTATTGTCATCATTTTGCTGTTATATAAGCATAAAGAGAACTGTAAGTCAAAAAATTGTATTTTTCCCCCTTAAAGTCTAAATTACTTTAGGGAAACAACTATTTCACAAATTCCAATCAACTCCCTAAATACAAGAGGTTTCAAAAGAACAACTGGTTATCTTCTATTGGTTCTTGAGTAGTTATATTTGAAGTATAAAACACAATTAAGAAAATTATTCTGATATCTTTTCAATAATAACTCCATTGAACAAATCCAGTTCAATAAGCATTTTTTGATAACCCATTATGTTCTATAGACGTGGGAGCACTGTAGAAAGAGACACAAATCTAGTTAAGAGACATGGAAATGCTTAATGACAGTACAAGGGATAAGTGCCATAAGAGATATAAATGAACACGATAGACAGAAATTTCAGTCAACGGGGAAATTATTAACTCTATCCCTAGGCACCAAAAAAGATATCATCACTTGTCTACATCCATATGGGGAAATACAAAGGCATTATTGTTTTGAACAGGAGAACCTAAAATAACATTTGAGGCTGTTTAGTCCAATTCTATATTTTTTTTTCAAGGAAATCGATGCAGACAGGTTGAGCAATGTTCCCAATATCCCATGTCTATTTATTAATAAGGACAAGATTAGAATTTTCTGATTTAAAATCTGCTTTATTGTTGTTTATCTAAAGAAAAGCTATAGATAAATATTTAGCCATAAGGAATAGCTTTTAATGGCAGGATTTCAACATAAAATCATAGGTGGAGCATTTTGTTGCTTCTTAAACCAGACCATATCATCAGTCAAGTTTTGGTTTATGAGTACAAAAGTGGATAATACTTTAATAAAAATAAGACTAAGTTTATAATATTTTAAGAGCAATTGTGATTATTTAGGATTACTGTGTTTCTAATTCCATTTTTGATATAATTTAGCATAGACTTATTCTATTTTCTTCCATTTCCATGAAGGGAACATAATTACCTCATTTTTCCAAAGGCACAGTAAGGGGTTTTATCTGCCATGCCTCTTCCATCTTTCAGTAGCTTTGATTCGATACAAAACTAACAAAGCCAAGGAAATAGTTGAATTTTTCATAGCAGATTTTTCCTCATTCTCAATTGAAAAAGTCTTTTCCGCTCTGTTGGGAGTTTTGAGGAGGCTTATTTTAAGCTGGTTCTAAATGTGGGAATTATTTGGGTAAAAATCAAAGTCATTATGTTTATGAAGTTAATCACTTTAAAAGTCACTGAGTTTAAAAGAGTAAATCACATTAGATCAAAATTGCATGACAGTAGACTGGGAGTTCTTCCAAGATGGGGACCTTGTCATATTCATCTCTATATCCCAGGAAGCTTGTCATTACTAGTTTGCATATCTATCTCCCTCATGGGCTGTAACTTCTCTGAATCTGCAGTCCATTTTTTTCATTTCTGTTTTTCCAGAGCACAATGTCTATTATGAAGTACCCTTTCAATAACTCTGTTAAATAATGAAATTAGTTGTTTTCATATTTTTTAAATTTTTTCGAAAAAAGAAGGGATTCAATTAATATAACAGCATATTGTTCTTCATGAGTTAGTAGCTACACATGACATAATATATATTTGACAGAGGTAAATTTAGTAAAATAAAGTCAGACTGGGGGTGAGGCTTGTTGCTGAAGAAATTGTAACTATTTTATTTTCATGTAATATTTTTAACTAGTTAATCATATATGTTGTTTAAATAATTATATTGTTAGCACATAAGTTACAGATGTGTTGGGACTTGAGGGAAGAAATATATTCCCCAGCCCCTGTGTATAAATTTGGGACTGGCTGAGGTAGTTTATCAAGGGTCGGCAGGATTAATTATCAAAGGAATGGCATTCATATGTCACTCCACTGTCCCCATCCCAGGCTAACCATGAATCTACGATAGTTAGCAACAGCTACTTTCTATAAATGACTGCTCTTATAATGAGGGCAGGCAAAAATGATTAAAAATATCTGCCATTTCATAACGGAAAATAGCAATAAGTCACTTACTGAAAAATAATGATTCTAGTGTTATTTTTTGCTTTTGTTGTTGTTGTTGTTCACAGACTGAAAGAATTACATACTCTTTGCCCGTAAGAATCACTGCACTGGAGTTGAAAAGAGATCTTTGACCAACTAGAATTTCAGAACTCTGTTAAAACCAGATCAGTTACTTAGTAGCTAAGCCCACCAACGAAAATTCACTTAGAATTTTTAGTTTAGATCGAGTTTTTGTTTGGTTTGGTTTTGTTTTGTTTCATGAATTGAAAAGATAGATATTGAGCATCTCACTGAAACAGTTTAGTGAAAATGCTAATTTGGGGGCCACATATTGGTCCTTTTATTTAGCCTGTTCCTTCCTTAACAAGGATGCTTCATCATCATGCATCTCTGAAGCTTGCAAAATGCTTTCACTTATATGTCATTTGAGTCTTTCAGTGCCCTTGAGATATGGATACTATGTGAACAAATTAAGTAAACTGAGACTCAGAAGGTTTAAGAGGCTGAGCTCTAATTCACATCAAGACCTATGACTGGAAGCCTGACATTATCATCATCATTTCACTTCTTCCTTAAGACAAATCTTTTTATTCATGCTTCAGAAAATACTAATTTTTAAAATTATACAAAACCATGGATTTGTGGCCAGACTCTGACTGTAATCAACTTCAAAATAAAATGCTCCTTCTTATAATCAGAATGTTAATAAAACTAGTAACGAGCATATGGCTTAACTTGAAAATGACCACCTGTCAAAATGAGCTCGAAAAGTTAGTGGTTGTATAACACGTATCCAATAAAAATCCCACCTATTTTTTTAAGGTAATGTTCAACATTTTCATTTTTGCTTCCACCTGTAACAACAAATCTCCTCCTGCAAAAAAAAAATGCTCTTCAACAGTACAAAATCAAGTTAAACTACTTAGTTATTAAATAGACCCTTGGTATATACTGGCTAAAGACAGTGCACACTGAAGTGTGCAAGGCAATGTTGTGTAGTAAACATTAGGTTCATAAAGTCCCTAAAACACTTAATTAATGAAAACCAAACATGGATAAAACCAATTTACCCTGATTTACAGACTCCCTTCATCTGGAAACAGCTGCTTAATGTTCTTCTTAAAAACACAGCTTGCTTCTTTCAGTATTAACAAGCTATTATTGTGAGTTATGTCTTTCTTTCAGTATATAAATTCACTTAAAGCAAATGCAGAGAAGTTTATAAAATGCAAGCTTAATGTTGTTTTAACATATGCTGCAAGGAATTTTTTGAACATTGACAGTTTTGATGAAAGGCATCTCTCTTTGGCTCTCACAAATTTAACTTTTTGGTTCTTGGAAAAATGTGTCATTTGGTACAAACACTAATTGGTAGCGTGGGTGAGGAATCAATTATGAGCTTTATGTCAGACCCGGGCTCATTTTTTTCTTAATACACCTCATAGAAGTGCAGCACTGACTTCAGAAAAACTGAGAGACATAGAAAGCTGTCAGGTGGGTGAAGGAATTCATGCTTGTTGAGATTTATCTGGGAAATTGAAGTTAGCTATACATAGAAACACACACACACTGACTCATATCTACCAACTTCATGGAGTTCTCAAGCTTGGACATTCCAAACATAGATAAATTTCTTTCTGTTTCACTGTATTTTGATTGAAGTTCTGCATTTTTAACTTTTCTAAGCCAATATTTTTAGCTAATACTCATTGATTTGCTGCCTTCACTTAAAAATAAATACATGAAACAATGCTGTAACTAAAGAAGAAATGTTAGATGTTAATACACGAAAGAATATCTTTTGCTTATAACATACTGACAACTGAATAGAGAGATTTTTCAAAAGCTGAAATGACCATCTCATTATGCTTTCATATTTCTGCTTTCTCTACAACCTTCCTGAAATGAGGTTATTCCTTTTCTTTACCATTAATCTTTATACTTTATTTGATAGCGAAATATATTAAATTTAAGGCTCCTTAGAATATGGCTATTCAACTATGATATGGAGTATTAGTTGGGGAAGGTGCTGTGATAAGTTACGTTTACATCAAGCATTTCTGGTAGCATGACAAGGCATTAAAAATGTTTAACTTAAAAAAATTTAAAAGCCACAAGGTCTTTTCTCCCTGAAAATGAAACAACTGTAACACTCTAGTAAAGATTGTTTAATAAATGTATAAAGTTAAGAACACGTTTTATTTTTAACTTGCATTTATATGTATTTCATTTGTAATTATCATAAAAATGGACAAAATCATTGTTCAAAAATTCCATATGATATGGAGTTTTCAGATTCAAAAGTCTCAGATTGTTATTAAAAAAGCTGTTTACCAGCCCTGTGGACTGAGAGCCGGGGAACAGTGCTCCCCCAAGGTTTCTATGGGAAGAAGGGGCAAGCAATGCCGAGCAGGCAAAAATAAGAGATGTTCACCAGCCACATCCCATGAATCTTCAAGGGTCAATAATCCAGCACTTCACCAAACACTTCTCATATTGATTTTGTTGCCTCTGATAGTAGCCAGTTTTTACTAAATTGTCCATTTATCACCACACGCTGATTTCATTGGTCAATTTTCAGGTATTTCCTCTAGACACTTCTAGTGTCTCTGTGTGTGTCATGGGGCATTATTTAAATTTTATTTTTAAAAAAGCTGTTTACCTATGATACCTTAAGAAAGTCCCAAAACATCATATGCTGGCATGGATGTGGAGAGATAGGAACACTTATACACTGCTGGTAGGATTGCAAACAGTGCAACTTCTATGGAAAGTAATATGGAGATACCTCAAAGAATTAAACGTAGAGCTACCATTTGATCCAGCAATCCCACTTCTGGGTATTTACCCAAAGGCAAAAAAAGACATTCCATAAAAAAGGCATCTGCATTCTAATGTTTATAGCAGCACAATTCACTATTGCAAAGACATGGAAACAACCCAAGTACCCATCAATACATGAGTGGATTCATCAAATGTGGCATATGTATACCATGGAGTACTATTCAGCTATAAAAAAATAAGGCACTAATACTTCTTGTGTTATTCTGGATGGATCTGGAGCCCATTCTTCCAAGTGAAGTATCACAAAAATGGAAACACAAACATCACATGTACTCACCATTCAATTGTTACTAATTGATCAACACTTATGAGCACATATGGAAGTAACGTTCATCAAGGATCAGGCAGGTGGGAGGCAGGTGAGGGGATGGGTAAGCTCACATCTAATTGGTGTGATGCATTCTATCTGTGGGATGGGCATGCTTTTAGTTCTGACTTCAGTGGAGCAAAGGCAATTTAGGTGACCAAAGTTTGTACCTCTGTAATATTTGGAAATCAAAAAAAGATAAGTAAAAAGGTTAAGAAAGTTGTTAAATAGTGTTAAGACTGGGACAATAGAAGTCAGAAGTTGGTAAATTAATAAAAGTTTTTTATTTAGTATTTGGTAATGGGTGTAAACTTTCATATACATTTAAAACAGATGCTCTGTCTAACTCCAATCTCTCTCTCTTTCTCCAACCACAGGGATTTTATGCATTCTGCCCCACACTTCTTCCCCTGGGTAAATCCTACTATTCTTGCAGATCTCAGCCCTTTTGACTTCTTCAGGGAAGCTTTGTCTCCCCTTTCCTAATTCATTCACGTTTCTTTCTACAGTAGGCTTTCTTAGCTCCTGGTACATCTCATTCATAACATTTGTTTATGCTTATTTATTATGGTTATAATTTGACCATGATTGAGTGATTATTAGATAACATCCACTGTCTACCTGGATTCTAAGCACCATGAGGTCAGGGACTGACTTACCTTCACTGTCTATTTTATGCCAAGAGTTTAGGATAGTTCGTGGCACCTATGAGTAGGAACCAAAAACATATGTTTTGAGCGAGTGAAGGTATTAGTGAACAGACAAGGGATGAGATTGGGAATCCCCGACACGTGGCCCATCACATATAAAGTTGCGTAAGTGGAAATCGTTGAATGCAGGAAACAATCTTAGGAGCAATGTGAACTTGAAATTGGAAGAAGCTATTAGTAGCAGAGAAATGAGTAGAAAGTGATGGCATCACTCAGGTGATAGTTATGAGAGAAATAGGGATGAGAGGAGAGAGGATGGATCCATTGTGATCTCTGCAGTCTTCCCTTTAGGTTTATACACCCTTTGATGTTTTCCAGGTGGATCGCCAGCCGCAATTTATTCAAGGCTACCGAGTGATGTATCGTCAGACTTCAGGCCTGCAGGCTACATCTTTGTGGCAGAATTTAGATGCCAAAGTTCCCACTGAGCGAAGTGCTGTCTTAGTCAATCTGAAAAAGGGGGTGACTTATGAAATTAAAGTTCGGCCATATTTTAATGAGTTCCAAGGAATGGATAGCGAATCTAAAACGGTTCGTACCACTGAAGAAGGTCAGTACTCAGATTTCTAACATGAACTGAATTTATATTATAATAAAACCAATTTCTGTTACCGTTCTAGTTTATTATCTTCCTTAGAAAAGTGGAAAGAGATCGTGTAAAAGTGTTGTTTTCTCCTTTTATTGTGAAAATTCCATAGAATCTGACTAAAAAAATAACACTGATATAATTTGAATTTTTCTCAAGTAAACATTTGCACCAAATCTTATGTTTTTCAGTTCACTTAAATTTGATTCCAACATATTCCCATATTTTTTATGTAGAGTTAGCTCACTTTGCTTCATTAAAAGACGAGTACTGGAAATCCAAGAACACAGGATGGTTCATTGTGACTGCTCTTTTTTTGGTATAGTAAAGTGTGACGTTTTCTTTTATAAGCCTCTTTATCCTGTGGGCACCACCGGTCTCACTCATAATTTCTAATTGGGAAGCACCATGTTGCCAATAGCTTTCTTCTTAGTGAAGTCCTCTCCCAGTCCTCCCTGCCCCTCCCCCGCTTTGGAACATTTCTTACCTGCAGATACTTGAAAATCTATGACAGACATGAGATTAATGTAGATTTCAACCAATCCACTTACTAGTGTCTCCTTCACTAAACTAGATGCTTTTAATAAATGCTACCATCAGAGTAAATATGTGAGATGCCAAACAAAATTCCCCTATTCTGCTTTTTTACTAATTTTACAAGCACAACTTCTGTAAAAATCCTTTTTCTAAACATATTTCACACAAAATAAAAGCAGCCTTAAGAAAATGTATATAGGTTGCACACACTAACATACAGGTGTTCATGTTTGACCAAAGAACTTTTAAGTTATACATTCCTTGTAATACACAACACAGCCAAAATACTACTTTCCCATTGTTTTGCAGTGTGTTACACTGGCATGAGCAGAAGTACATATTTTTAAAGGCATCATTAATCTTCTTTTAGGATCTATAAAGAAAAAATTATCACAAATTAATAATAGTTAAATTTTCCTTTATGCTGCATATTGGTAGTATTAATGAATGGGATGGGTAACCTTTAATACAGAGTGTTACGTTTGAAGCTGACTTCCAAAAATCAATTTCACTGCAGGTAGACTTTTCTTCTGGATTAGACATTTGTTACCATTTGGCATACATTCATCTCCAATTTTTGTGGCCTTGTGAAGCTAACAAATGGAACTCAGCTGAGCTGTGTCGGGGAATGACGAGCAGCAATTTGGGTTCTTTCACACCTGTAGAGAGACGCTGAACCCTGGAATCATTGGCCTGTCAGGAAGCAGGCACGGCGTTCTCACCACGCCAGTAGCAAGGGGAATGAGAAACCAGTTTCAAAAGTGTTATTTTTCAATGCAATCTACTTGTAACTACAAGGCTTGTAGAAAAGTGGCTGGATTTATTTCATTGTGCCGTATTTTGGAGCAATATTATCACACAGAGGAATAGTGAGGAGTAGTACTGTGGTAGCATGTATCTGTGTGTGTCCTTTACCTCAACGCATATATGGCCATACATCAGTGAAATATGTCATGACAAATGCACCAAACATGAGAGATCTATCAACAGCTTTTAAAATATTTTAGGATCTTTAGAATACTTTCAAAGAACTAAATTGTGTTGAGCTATGAAAGCATTGATGGTTTATATAAAAAGCCTTCAATACCACAACATTCTTTTGATTTTTTTTTTTAACTGTCAAGGAAGATTTTACATACTACTCTGATTTTGCTTTTCCTACTGGTGGTTTTAATTCAAAGACTCACTGAGCATGGATAAGTTTTTCTCTAAAAAATTAGAATTTCTGAGCACTCAGATGCACTGGCTGGGAGATGCTGCAGTCTAAAATCAGGAATTGCTTTTCACTCATCTTCTCTCAGTATGGTTGTAATTATTTATAGGAGAAAACAATAAAGGAGGAGAATTACTGCAGGAAATCAAAATCTGCCCATTTCACATTTGACCCAACATAAACTGTTTTCATTTTTATCATCAGAGACCCTTGCCCATCCACATAAAACAAGTTTTAAATCTTAAAGTATGGATCAATTTATAGCAGTCAATTATTTTTCTCAGTATGAAAAGAAAAGGATTTTTTTTTACTGCTGGAGAAATTTATAGCTGTTTCTGTTTTTATTTAGTAAACAAACTAAAACCATACAAAAAAAAGGATACCGAAAATGCCACCACTCAAAAATAACACTTGATAAAATTTTGGAATATATCCTCTCAGAATAATTTTGGTTGGCAGCAGTTTTTATTCCCAGAAAGACAGCCTATTTGAGTTGAAAGAATCAATGTTCTAAAATCAGACATACCTGGATTCGAATTCTGGCTTGCTGTTTGACTTCCATAGTCTCTTACAGTAGCCTTGTTTCCTCATCTGTAAAACTGAGATAAGAGTTGTTTCTACTTCCTGAGGCTATTGTGAAAATTAAATCTCACACTTAGCTCAGTGCCAGGCATATTGAAAAGGCTCATGAGAATATTAGCTGTTAAATTTATTATTGAGTGCATATTACTGCAGCTGTTGCATTTGCTCTAAATCTATCCATTGTATTTAAAGGATATTTTGCAAAAACCGTCACTGTTGAATACTGTATGCAGATTCAGAACTACTGGAAGCCGGAGCCCCATGCACTTGTGTTTATGTTCGTTTTCCGGGAGCAGTGCTAGTGCACACCAAGACTTACAGCTTGTGTTTACTCTGATTGCTTCCTCTGCAGCGCCAAGTGCCCCTCCACAGTCTGTCACTGTGTTGACAGTTGGAAGCCACAACAGCACAAGTATTAGTGTTTCCTGGGATCCTCCTCCTCCCGATCACCAGAATGGAATTATCCAGGAATACAAGGTAGGGCCTGGGTGAAGAAGGAAGGCTCTCCTATAAAAGTTCTTGGAGAAATCTCAGTGTCATATGAATGTATCATAGCTCAATGGTTCTCTTATTCAGTTCAAGTGTAAAATGATTATTTATATTTTTGTGTCACATGTAATGAAACAGATGTGTAAGTTATTAGAACCTGACTTCAAAATCATAGGTCACAGACTCAGGTGGACAATTAAACCACACCGGTGGAGTGGCTTTCTGTATTGCGTGATTCTAAAACCTCAGGGGTTTAAGGTGATGGGATACAGGGTAGGTAGTGAAGTCCCCATCCCAGAAACTGCCTTTAATTTTGTTATTAGAATTCTGTGTAAGAGGTTTTAGGGGAACTGTTTTTAAACTGTGTTCTCAGAGCAGAAAAGATGCTTCAGGTGTGTAGACAAGTGGGTAGGTTGGGGTAAGTTGGGACTAGGAGGTGGGCATCACTAACTCTCGCTTTAAATGTTACTGTTATCTATTTATTGGGGGTTTGTAAAATATTTCGCTTGGAGGAAAAACAGCCACTGAAACAATAAATGTTGAAACAACTGACATACAAAAAATCGATTGGTCTCATTTCTCAACTGGTGAATTTGTTGCTGTTTAGGAACAGCGATGTTTCATCATTTGGTGTTTAAGACACAGAATATGTCTAACTTTTCAAAATAAGATTCTGTTTAATTGTGATGTGATTAGACCACATATGAGTGTAAAACCCTTCATTAAACCTTGAAAAATGCAAAACTATGATTTTTACCTCTAATACATATTTTAAGCATTGTATAAATAACATATTAGATCTAATACAAAGGAGAACCAGACACTATACCTCATCTCAGAAATTCAGTCAGTATATGAAATTAAGATGAATAATTTCACTCAAAACATTGTAGATTGAATTTTATTTCTAAGAAAAAGTATTATTTTTAAAATAGAATTTTAAATTACAAGTCAACTTGCTGTAATAAATGAACTAAATGCATAAGCGTTTATTTTAAAATTATTTCCATTGCATTATAAGGAAACATGCTTAATGAATGCAAGAATAAATGCTTTAACAATTGCATAATTATATAGATTCTAACGTTTCACAGGTGTTAGGACATAGTTTTAACAGTAAAGAATTATCCACTATGGTGCGTGTGTTTTATTGAGGTTAGGCATTTAATTTTGTGCCATCAGGGACTAAATATCCTGAACTCTTATTTAGTTAAATATTGATATTATTTCTTACAACATGATACCTTCTTTTTAATTGTAAAATTTCTTGCTCATTGGAGACCCATATTTTGATATCACAGTGTATGTTTAGGTAACAGCTAAATATCCCTCCATTAGGAACACAAATGCCACATGGAAATAAAACATAACATAAATCACAAGAATTATTTTGCTGAAAAAATTTCAGGAGCTTCCCCATTTCAGAAATAAACTATACATTTTTCTACACATATGTATACATGTAGAGTTTGAAATATTATATGGTATGCATACAGATATGACTACACGATGGAATTCTTTTGACACATTTTGTAGTAACAGATTTTAGTACTCCAGAGGAAAATAGGCCTTAAAACTTGATTCCTACCTGAAGTAAAAACCTAACTTCCTTAACATCAGTCCAAAGATTTTCCACCACTTTGTTTTCATGCATGTGTACGTGTGTGTAGATATGTTTTGATCAATATTAAGATATATTGCTGTCAATGTAAATGTTGACTTTAATTTCATTTTGGTCAATACCTATAACTTAGGTCATTAATCTTGTTAACTACTTCTATGTAAATTAATATTTTCTTAAATGAAATATAAATTACTTAGATGTGTACCTATGTACTCCAGATATTGTATTTCATAATCACCATATCTTTAGTAGATTATATTCATAATAAATTTTGATAAATAAATGGAGCAGAAGAAATTATGTGTTTTAATCCATACCAAAATGCTATTTGCAGCCAACACTCACATTACAGAAGTGTTAAAAAAATCATTTTGCCTTCTAAATTACTCATGAGCATTTAGTGCTCAAAGTAAGATACAAATGAACACGGCATAGTTTTAGCTTCCCTTATTTTTCTTCCTTTAACACAGATACACATGTGTGTGTATGCACACACACACACACATTTATATGTACATAAATAAACTGCAGAGGTTGGACTTTAGAAAATGTCATTTACAAACACTTCTATAAGTCTAGAAAATAGATTGGTCACTGTTAAGAAATATTTAATCACTTATAATAGTCCAGTTACCGGAAACAATAGTTTCTCACATTCATTTATTATTCACTTTCCACTTTTTCAGATCTGGTGTCTGGGAAATGAAACACGATTCCATATCAACAAAACCGTAGATGCAGCCATTCGGTCTGTAATAATTGGTGGATTATTCCCAGGTATTCAATACCGGGTAGAGGTTGCAGCTAGTACCAGTGCAGGAGTTGGAGTAAAAAGTGAGCCACAACCAATAATAATTGGTGAGTATCAATCTGTGCGATCTCTGCTTTAGAATCAGCCAACTGACAGCAAGGTAGGCTATGAGTTTGAATCTACGTCCTAACAGTGAATCTGCACTTATGAGTGATAGGGTGCACGCATAATATGGGCAAAAGGGTCAACTGACTATGGTTTCTCACAAAAATGCTTGGCGCAATTGCCTGTGCCCTTAAGAGTCCCACAATCTTTATAAAATTATTATCTCTAAGAGTTTAAATTCTGAAAGGTGGTTTGAAAATTATTCTTAATCAATAGCTTCATTAGCAATTTTGGAGCCATTGAAATATTGTAGAAAATGAGACGGTTATTGAAGAGAGTGCATTGTTTCAAATCTGTATGCTTCCTCTTAGCCAGAGGAATGTCAAAAATTAATCAGACACAGACCAAAATAAATTTCGTGATCCAAATATACAACCCCAAAGAAGAAAGTCATGTTAAATCTACTATCATCATTGCATAAAACTGTTCCTTCTCATCACAGATTTGCCTGTTTGCCTGTTCTTGAAATTTATGTAAATGGAATCATATGGAATATAATATTTTGTGTCTGGTATTTTCCACTAAGGATAATGTTTTTGAGATTCACCCATGTACGTATTGTGTAGTTCATATGTTTCATTGCTGAGCAGTATTCAATTGTATGAATATGCCATGTTTTCTTTATCCACCTTTCACTTAAGAGAATGAAGATTCTTGTGTAAGTGTTTTTGAGGACACATGTTTTTATTTCTTTTGGAGAAATACTTCGGAGTAAAATTTCTGGGTAAAGCGTTGTATAGTTTGACTTTGTAAGAAACTGCCATGTGATGTTCAGATTGTATAATTTTATACTCCCACACCAGCAAAGAAAATGACTTCCAGTTTTTCTACATTGTCACCTACATCTGATGTTGCCAATCTTCATAATTTTAGCCATTCTAGTGGGTGTAAAATAGTACCTCATTATGATTTTAGCTGGAATTTTCTTTCATAACTAATGGTGTTGAGCAACTTTGCATGTGCTTATTGGCCAGTCACATACTTTCTTTTGTGAATTGACCATATATATATTTGCCCTTTTAAAATTGGGTTGTTTCTTTGTTATCAATTAGTAGGAGTTTTTATACATTCTAGATACAAGTTCTTTGCCATATATATGTTGAAAATATTTTCTCCTAATCCATGGCTTCCCTATTCATTTTCTTAATAATGCCATTTAATAAATATAAGTTTTAAATTTTAATGAAGTATAATTTATCAAGTTTTCCCCTCATATTTAGTGTTTTCTAAGAAATTGTGGCCTACCTCTAGAGAGTGAGGATTTTTTTATATATATATATGTATTTTCTTCTAGAAGCTTTGCGATTTTAGCTTTTTTGCTTAGGTCTATAATTCATCTTAAGGTAATTGCATCTGGTTCCAGGATCAAGACTTATTTATTTTTATACACATATCAAATTTTGTAGGTATCATTTACTGAAAAGACTTTCCTTTCCCCACTTAGCCATATACACATTGATCGATTTCTAGATTCCCTGTGATGTTCCATTTGTATATATGTCTACCAGTATCCCAAACCACACTGTCTTGATTATTGCAGCTTATAGTAAGTCTTGAAATCAAGTGATGTGAATATGCCATCATCTTCTGCAAAATTGTTTTGGCTAAAACAGGCTTTCTGATTTTCCATATACCTTTCAAATCAGCTTGTCGATTTCTACAAAAAACACCTTGGAATTGTGATTGAAAATGCAGTGAATATATCCATCAAATTGGGTAGAGAGAGTATAGATTTTAATAATGAGTCTTTCCAGGAACATGGTATAACCTCTCCATTATTTAAGTCTTCTTTACTTTTTCACAATATTTTGTTTTTTTCAGTGTTTGCTCTTACAAATACTTTGTTAAAATATTTCTTGAGTATTTGATGTTTTTTACACTATTATAAATGGGTTTTAAAAATTTCCTTTTCTAATTGTTTTATATTATGTATAAATTTAATTTTTGATATTGCTTTTGTTTCTTATGACCTTACTAACCTCACTTATTCATTTTAATTGTTACAAAATACTTTTTCCAAGTGTGTTCAGATAGTCATATTTTCTTTCTCCTTGTTTGTATTAATATGGTGAATTGCATTGAATGGTTTTCAAAGGGAAATCAACCTTGTGTTTCTGGAATAAATTGCACTTGGCCATGATATGTTATCTTTTTTGTAGATGTTGCTGGATCTGATTTACTAATGTTTGTAAGAAATTTTGTGTCTATGTTCATTAAGGATAGTGATTAGTAGTTTTCTTTTCTTCTAATGTCATTTTCCAAATGTTGGCATCAGGGTGGATTGCTTTATAAAGTAGTTTGGGAAATATTCCTTCCTCCTCTATATTCTGTAAAAGTTTTTGTAGGACTGGTATTATCTCTTCATTAAATATTTTCTAGAATTTAGTGATGATATCTGTGCTTAGAATTTTCTTTTCGGATTTTTAAAAAAATTTTTATGAATTTAAGTCTAGTCAGAATTTTCAGCTCTTTTTGTGTTTGTTGTGGTAAGTAGATTTTTTGTTTTCTGCCGACCAGTGAATGCGTCTCATCTTTCTAAGTTACTGAATTTATTTGCACGTGATTGTTTATAATATTCCCTCATTAATATTGTAATGTCTGCAGGATGGAATGTCATCTCTTTTTTCCTCAAATGCTGGAAATTTATGTGCACTCTCTTCTCTTTTTTTCCTATTTTTTTCCCTGTTTCTCTTGCTACTTATCTTTTTCCTATTTTAATCAGGCTTGATAAGGATTTATCAATTCTGTTAATCTTTTCAAAGTATAAACTTATGACTTTGTTCATTTTCTTTGTTTTCTAACTAACCCATTGCTCCTATTTCTTATTCTACTTACTTTGATTTTGGGTCTTAAGATGGAAATCTGAATCAACGATTTCTGAACTTTCCTTGTTTTCTGACGTGGATATTTTAAAGTTTTTAATTTCCCTCTACGCACTTACACAGCTGCATCTTACAACTTTATTTATTATTGTTATGTTTTGATTTATCATGGAATAGAAAATATATTCTACTTTCTTTAAGGATTTCTTATTGCTTTTTTCACAGAGATTATTTAGAAGTATATTTAATTTCCAACTGTTTGGGTATTTTTCTAGATAGCTTTTGTTACTGATTTCTAATTTAATTCCACTGAGGTCAGAGAATGTAGTTTGTGTGAATTTGGTCTTTTAAGAAATGGAGACTTATTTTATGGCCCACCTGCATTTAGTATTCGTTAATGTTTCTCATACACTTGAAAAATATGTGCATTTTTCTGTTTCGTTGTAGAATGTTATATAATATTGGGTCAAATTAGTTGGTAGTATTACTCAGGTCCTTACTGATTTTCTATTGGTCTTTCCAATTATACAAATAAAATTTGGAAATCTATTATATTCATGGATTTGTGTATTTTTACTTTCTCTATATAAGTTTTTGTTTCATATATTTGCTGCTCTAAGTGAATGTTTTAAGATTGTTACCTCTTCTTAATAAATTTACCCTTTATTGTTATGAAATGCCTCTCTTTATTCCCTAGTAAGATTCTTTGTCCTGAAATTTACTTTGTCTGATACTAGTATAGCCACACCATTTTATAAGTATATTTGCATGCTCTGTCATTTTTCCATTCTTTTACTTTAACCCGTTTCTCTGTATTTAATATGCATTTCTATTATTTAAGTAGCATAGTTTTAGGTCTTGGCTTTTTATCCGATCTGACAATCTTTGCCTTTAACTGCAGTGTTATTGTTAGTTGGTGTGTTTGGGCTTAAAATTACTATCTTGCTATTTGTTTTCTAGCCTATTTTGTCCGTATTTTCCTAATTTTCTGTCTTCTTTTGGATGAAATGAGAAATTTTTAGTATTATATTTTATTTCAATTATTGAATTATTAGGTATACCTCTTTTTTGTAAGAGTTATTCTAGGATTTGACTATAATATATGGATCTTAGAACAGTATAATTTCATTTCTTTTCCCCTTATCCATTTTTTTTGCTATTGTTATACCTTTTACTTCTATCTGTGTAATAAATACCAATGTACAAATTATAGCATGAAAATTGTTTTTTGCTTTACAAATCAGTTATCTTTCAAATAAGTTCAAAATAAGAAAAAATATTTTATGCTACTCATATTTATCTGATATTATGCTCCATAAATTCAATCCCTCAGCCTCCCCAAGTGCTTCAATCTCTTCAACTCAGAAATGCTGTTCATCAGTGAGTTACATTTCACTGCATCCCATTTTTGAAATTGCATCCGGGTAGAAAGCTGTGGAAATAGTAAGGTTCTCCCTGTTAGTTTCCTTTCTCTTAAGGATTGTAATCCTACTCTTTATTTCACATGTTTTCCCTAGTCTTCCACTTGTTTGTGATGGGAGTACATATCCTATACTTGTTATTTCTTTAAGGACAGAAGTGGAAGCATCCAGGGAATTATTCACTTTTATGTTCTACATTTTCCATTTGCTTTCTTTTACATTTTTCATTTCCCTCCAATATTTTCCATATGAACATTCATTATGACCACATTAAGTCCAATAACATATTGTAATCGCTGCTTTAAAAAGTTCTTTTCTCCTAATTTCAAGATCTATGTTATCTCATGGTCTAATTCTATTGATTATTTTCTCTGTTGACTTTGGGTCATATATTTCTGGTATGTTTTTATTTGTTTTTATATATCTGATAATTTTTTACTATATAATGTATATTGCAGATGGCATACTATACCATTTTGTGATCTTTTGAAGAGTGTTTATATTCTAGCAGGCAATTACATTACTGGCTGATCACCTTTAACCTGTGGTGTCTTGGTTGTTAGATTTTGTTAGTGTGGAAATTTTTATGTTTTGCCCTTATTCTTAGGTCAAAACCTTAGTATGACATTTACTTCTATGGCCTGGCCCTCTCCTGGACTTTCAGTGAAAAGCCTAATGTGTTTATCTGGCCCCCCTAACTTGATGAAATCCAAACTTTAACCACGGTTGTTGCAGGAGACATGAACTGAAACCTCTGCCTAACCTTTCAGCCTTCTAGCTTTTGCTTTTCATCAGATCCTTGTAACCTTCTTTTTGTATGTACCATTCAGGGTTCATCCTAGGATTTAAGGGGAGATTATACACAGATTTGGACACATCACTCTTCACTGGCTCCCTTTTTCACGTGTTTTCCCCCTCAATTATTAGTCATTTTGGTAGCCTTGAACTCCATCCTGTGACACCTCACACCAATAAAATTGAGATTTTCAGTTTAGGTACTAACTCTCTTATATTACATGGATTGAGAGGATCTCTAAGGGAAAAACAAGACTCATAACTGCAGATCTCCTCTGGCAGAACACCCTTCACTCAAAAAACAAATCCCTTTCAATGTTTGCTGCTTGTATTCAAGTGGAAGTGCCTTTAATTAAAAAAAAAAAATTCTTCCAAGAATTTAAATATTTTGAAAATATTTGTCCAGTTTTTGATACAAGCCATTTCCATTATTTTCTGTTTATTTTCTGAAATGAGGCAAATAGAATATGCTGCCAGTTTTTGGAAAATTATTGCTATAATATCACACAGTATTTATTGTATATGGGAAGATTTAACAGTCATAATGTTAAAATTTTTTTAGATTCTCCAAGTTTTCTTTCTTATATATTTTAAAAGCATTGAAGAGAAAAACTTAAAGTATTAACTTTTCTGTAAATTGCCTTCTCTCTCTTAATTAGTCATTCAGAATGAATTAATTCCTTAACCTGAGGGAAACCTACAATCCTGCTCTTCTGAGATTTTCTAAAATAAATTGGAATAAGAAAGAAATGCAGGTACACCCAAAAGGATTCAACTGAGATACATATGTATATCTACATCTATATCTATATATAGATAGATAGATATGAACATTTTATTTATAGTATTTAGAAATAAGCCATAAACATTTCACTCAAAAATTATATATAAAACATATTTAAAAGGTATAGTTTTTATGAGCACCTTTAGATAAGTAAACAAACTTTGTTTTTTAATGTCTCTCTAGCACATATATGAAATGGATTGACTAAATGTAATTACTCTAACTGAAAGATAAGTAAGATTGCCAAATGACTGTATTTTCCTTTCATATTTTCTTTTTCTGTCATCCTTGGCAATAAATACATTTTTCAGGCAATGGAATGCTTTCTTTTTTCTTTCTTTTCCTAGTGACTGTCTATTTGCTTCACAATATTTGGTAGATTTATGATACTTGTAGGGAAGTAAAAAATTGCATGCATATGATATAACCAAGGTCATGCTGTGAGAATCACAGTTATGCACTGAACAATTGTACAGTAATTTAAAATAATAAAGAAAGTTAATTTAAATTATCTTAAATCAAATAGAAAGCTTTACTTAACTCTCCTATCATTTTAAAAAGACTGAATCTTCAAATGGATAACAAGTACCCTTTATTATTTAATGTACATACAAGTATTTTTTCAACTATTCCTATGAAATAAAAATAATCTGATAAATAACATTCCCATCTCTTAGTCAAACAGAATATCCTCTACTTAAGATGTAATCATAAAAAATAGAGTTGTAGCAATTGAAATGAGCTCTCACACACACATACGCAGTAAGCCCAGTTCAACCCAGAAAAGGCTATTTGTGCTAGAGAGATTTATTTCTTTTTAATATCTACTGTTGTACTGAGAAGCTTTCTAATTGTTTCTTTAATTACCCCTGAATATCTACCTTAACATCTTTTCTGATAACCTTATCTACACAACTGTTGAAAAGTGATTTAATGATGGCTAATCTGCTTTTCTGTTTCAATTTATGCTTTCCGTACTGTCTCTTCAGTACTGGAAACGACACTTGAAGTGACTCAAGCTCTACCTCATTTCCCCTTTGCTTTAATTAAATCATGTATTGGCATTTGATGCAGTTTATGGTTGATAATTTTAGATTTGTTTTGTGCCAGACCACGTATTGTTTCATCTATTCCTTCTCAGTTTAGTCTTTGTTCCACAAAGTTCCATTAAGGGACCATTAATTAAAATATTTTAAAAATATAACATATGGCCTTACACAGCCATAAAATTGGTGATGTTCTTTTCTCTACAGTTTCCTATGGTAAGATGACTTTTACATCAAAGTATTTGTAATTCTGTATCATTGCACTTATAGGCACAATAATGCAACCAGATACATTTGTTTATATAGGCGTCAAACAGTATATCATATAACAAATTTACATTGACTTAAAATTTTTACTTTTCTTGCTCAATAATATAACTATCACTTCTATAATCATTTGGCTTTTTTACTCTTACAGTACATAGTTGGTAATAATATGTGGAACAGCTGCAAACTTTCACAGTAATAGGTACAATCGAATCTGATGTGTCTAATTAATTTTTAGTCCAACAAATTAGTTTTGTTCTTCATTACTCTCCAATGGGAGGAAGACACTATATTTCATTATATTTTTTGTCTGCAAGAACAATGGAGCATTACAGGTCACACACATCCCTTGTCTATGCTCTAATTAGTCCAACTGACAACATTGTTTCAAAAATACCAGCAGCATAAAAAATGATAATACACCTTTGGTAACATAAGTATTGCACCATACTAAATATGATATTTTATAGAACCCTTTACAAAAATGAAGAACAATTTTTTCTCTTTGTTCTATAAGATTTGTTTTCTTTCTAGTAATGTCTAATAGTTAAAAGGAAAGCAAAATTAAAAGGAAATCAAGCAAGGGGGAAGGGGAAGGAAGGGATCCGAAAAAGCCTACCTAACAGATACAATGAACACCATGTGGGTGGTGGGTACACTTTTAACCTTGACTCTAGCATTACAAAAGTGATCCATGTAATCAAAAAAAAAAATTGTACCTCCATAATACTTTGAAATAATAAAAAAATTGCCAGATAGATATGTGTCTTATAATGAAAATATGAGCTATTTTAAATACAGTTTTGACTATGTTTACATGTATAATAATTAAGGGCAGATATATTGGGGAAAATGAACCAGGTTTACGACGTAAGTGACACAGTTTTTTAAATCTGCACCTTTCAGAATGGAAGATATGCATAAGGAAATGCTAGCAGCTATAACAAACAAGCCTGCATTGTTATTGGATTAAAAAATTAAAAGTTTCTTTCTTGTTGATAGCCCAGTCTAATATGAGTCAGCAGAATGCGGAATGCCTCCTGTACAGTTATTCAGGGACCATGGATTCTTCTAAACAACAGCTCTACCGTTTCCTAGGGGCTCAGCATCTTCCAACAGATCCCCTGGTTCTGCCCAACACATGAGGAAAGGGAAAGAGTGTCAAATATTGTAGCAGCAGTGTTAAGGGTCAAGCCTGGAGGGTAGTGTGTATCACTTGTGCCTACTTATTATTGACTAATACTCAGTCACTTTGTTGTACTCACATGCAAAAAATGCTAGGTACTAATGCAGGCTAATTTTCTACTGTGGAGAGAGGAGAAAGAGTGTACTAAACAAGTTACTTGTAGTTTTGAGGATTTTCAGCTCTAGATAATTTACCTCTCAATCACTAAGGTTGATTGAGAAGCTCTTAAAGTAGCCCTTAGATATGCATGGTTCATAATTTTGAGTCAAAAACTACCATGTTCATATTAGGCTCTTTATATACATCTCCCCAATTCTTCCAAAATATGTGAAACACAATACTGTTATCAACTAAGTGAAACAGGAGCTCAAAAAGATTAAGTGCCCTACATAAGCTTATTGCTTACTTAGCTAGTTAGTGGCATAGTTGATTTTTAAATCCAGCACTTCAAAGACCACGCTGTTTCTAATATATTACATTGCTATGATAAATAAGACAATGAAAATCCCACATATTCCTCTGATGTGATATGCTGAAATGTGTCATCTATATTTTGCTTACAACTTACCTTTTAAAAGTCTTTGATTAGTCACAACCTAGGCATGATATTGACATTAGAAATCATTTAATTCCCAGAGTCTAAATTTTTTAATCTGCTAAATAAGCAGGTATACCTTTGCTCTTCAATGATGTAATGATTCTATGAGTTTAAAACCTATTTAAAATATGGATTAGAGAAATGCAAATCAAAACTGCAATGAGATATCACCTAACCCCAGTGAGATTGGTCTCTATCAAAAGATTCCAAAACATCAAATGCTGGCGAGGATGTGGAGAGACAGGAACACTCTTACACTGCTGGTGGGACTGCAAATTAGTGCAACCTCTGTGGAAAAGAATTTGGAGATACCTAAGAGAGCTAAAAATAGAAACACCACTCCATCCAGCAATAGCACTATTTGGCATCTAAACGAAAGAGCACAAAACATTCTACTGTAAAGACATCTGCACCCGAATGTTTATGTCAGCACAATTCAATATTTCAAGGATGTGGAAACAACCCAAGTGTCCGTTAATCCACGAGTGGATTATTAAAATTTGGTATATGTATACAATGGAATATTACTCAATCATAAGAAATGACAGTGATCTAGAACCTCTTATACTTTCCTGGATTAAACTTA
>CAUYSK010127927.1:0-10390 GCA_963575035.1 Avahi laniger
GAGAGAGAGAGAGAGAGAGAGAGAGAGAGAGAAAGAGAGAGGGAGGCCTTCTGGGTTTTTTCCCATTTCTGACATCTCATGGTGATGAGTTCCCCCTCCCCCACTCCATCAAAGTCTTCTAAGTGTCAGACTTCTCCCACCAAGGAACCTAGTCTTCTTGATGTCCACATAATGCTTGAAATTTTTACCTCCTTATGCTGTCTGGCATCTACTCGTCACAACTCTCTGGTGGGGGCACACGTGTTAGGGGTCTTTCCTCTATCTAAGCTCTGGCTGCACATTAGAATCCCCTGGGACTTAAAATCCCAATGTTGACCTCAACTCAAATGAATTAAATCAGGACCTGTGGGGGAAAAGAGGGTGTCACCAGTTAAAAAAACTTTCTCAGGCCATTATAATTATAATATAAAACCAAGGTGAACATTGACCTATTCCTTGTTCTCAGAGGTGGTAACAGGTCTTATGTAGAGATCATTCTAGGCCAGTGGTCCCCAATCTTGGCTACACATTGGAACACCACAGGGATCTTTTTAGAACTTTCAATGTTCAGATGGCACCCCAAACCAATGAACTCAGGGTCTCCAGGGATGGGATCAAGGCATCGGTAGTTTAAAAAATTTCCCAGGTGATTCCAATGTGCAGGCAAGGTTGAAAATTACTGGCTTAGAAGTATCTTTGCATAGGACCTGCAGCTGTTCTGGGCCTTGGCAAGGGGATGTTAAATGCTTAGCTTGGAGCACAGGGTCAGTAGTAGGTCCTGGTCCCAGCCTCATGGGACCTCACCTCTGAGCTCAGAGACACTAGCACAGCTGAGCATTGGCCCCTACTCAGGTCTGATTTTCAGCTTTGCAGAGCCTTTCCTCTAAGATTCTAAGTTTTACTAATACCAATTTCTTCCCTTTGTTTCCCCAACCTCGGGGTGGCAGTTTCTCCCTGCAGTTGTGGTCTCTATTATACCTAGTGTCCTCTTTTTGCCTTTTCAGTACCTAGTTAACAATTTATAGCTAGTTATCAATAATTTACATTCAATTATATTTGTCCCCTCGCTGGATCCTGACTGATACACTGGTCACACATGGAGAAGAGGGAAACGTGGAACTGATGTGGGGGTAGTTCGTGTTCTTGGACAGTAAGAAATAGAACAAATAAACAGAAAGAATATTCAAAGACAGAATAGAAAAAAACATTCCTAAAGTGAACGTAGATATGAATGTTCAGCATCAAAAGGGCTACCAAGCAAATTTAATGCAGGGAAAACAACGAATAATGAGACATATATTCTGATGAAACCATTACATTTCAAGGAAAAAGAAAGAGTCAGATGAAAATTCAGGCAGAAGAAGCAGGTTGTCTTCAAAGAAAATAAAAATCAGATGGCCTCAGCTTTTAACTCTTGACATTAGATTTTTAGAAGAAGATGAAGCAAGGAAGACAATGGAAGGAAAAAGAGTAGGATCCAAATTTCGTCAAAGTTAATATTCATGCATGACTGAAATATGCAAGGGTTTAGGAAGTACATCATCCATATATGCTTCTTGGAGAGGAAATACTTAAAAATGTACTTCAGTCAACCAAGAGATAAATTAAAACAAAGAATTCACAAGAAAAGCATCTAGCATTTCTGGAAAAGAAAGTGATTGTATGGTGGTATGCTCTGAGACTATTGATATATAAATTTTAAATAACCATGGAAAATTATAAAACAGAAGGTTAGCCATTATAATTCTTTTTTTTTTTTTTTTGAGACAGAATCTCACTCTGTTGCCTGGTCTAGAGTGCTGTGGCGTCAGCCTAGCTCACAGCAACCTCAAACTCCTGGGCTCAAGTGATCCTCCTGCCTCAGCCTCCCAGGTAGCTGGGACTACAGGCACGCGCCACCATGCCCGACTAATTTTTTCCTATTTTTAGTTATTTGGCCAATTTCTTTCTATTTTTTTAGTAGAGACAGGGTCTTGCTCTTGCTCAGGCTGGTCTTGAACTCCTGAGCTCAAGTGATCCTCTTGCCTTGGCCTCCCAGAGTGCTAGGATTACAGGCATGAGCCACCACACCTGGCCCATCATAATTCTTAAAGCAAAATATATGTAATGAAATGATCCCAAAATGTCAAAGACTGAGCCAAAAATTCCAAGAGCATATCATTGGAAACCAGAAGATGGGCGTGGGGAGCAAGTGAGGAAACAGAAGGGAACTGATTCTCTTATTCACAAGGGTTATCAACAGCTATTTTGTGTTTGTTTTTTGAAGGTGAAAACTTCAAACATATAAGTTAAAGCACGTTGCCTAAAGATATAAAAATAGTCACCAGTAGAACTAAAAACATTCTCTTTACCAGATGAAGAGAAGACAAGAAAAATGAGAAAATAAGAGCATGGAAGCATATAACACATAAAACAAGAAAATGGAATTAAGACTAAAGAGATCTGTTATGGAAGCACATGTAAATTAACACACACACACACACACACACACACATACATGCACACGCATGAAAAGAAAATGATGCTCAGGTTGGGTGAATCCAATCCAAATTCAGCCATATGCCGATTTCAAAGCACAAGCCCGGAATGAAATAATTAAGGCAGAATCCTTGCAAATACACCAGCCAAATGCAAACAGAAAGAGGAAGGAGCCAAACACTACTGTCAGAGGAAAGGGATGCAGGGAAAACATGATTAAATGTGATGAAGAGGATCACTTAAACTGATGGAGGATGTAATTCACAACCCAGATATAACAGTTATGCATGTAATGTAGCATATAAATATGTATAGGAAAAAAGTTGAGAAGTGAATGGAAAAGTGATTAGTGAAGAACTTGAAAGCATTTGTTTAATTCTTGACAGATCAAATTGACAAAAACATAAATTATGCTATGGAGAGGATTTCAATCACAGAGTGAGCGACTGGGATGATGAACACACAGGCTAAAGCCCTGCCTCCCTCAGGTTCTGGAAGGGGAGCTCAAGAGTCTTACTCCAGGACCCTCATTGCCCTCTGTAAACTGGGTCCTGGGTGAAAGGGAGGAGATGGGCGCACAGTAGGACAGGCAGTTTGGGATCCCTCATACCTGTACTCTGGTCTCAGCACCAGAAATAACTGCTCTGCAACCTTTGGCAAGACGCTTCACCTCTCTGAACCTCAGCCTCTTCATCCATAAAATCTGCAATAATCCCTTCTCTTACAGAGTTCTGGTAAAAATTAGAGTGTGAAATCAGTTATGTAATTATCACAGGCCTGTACAGCCATATGCCTACAGCAGGCTTTCTTGGCCTCAGCATTGCTGACATTTGAGCTGGATGAGATTCTCTGTAGTGGGGATAGGGGACTGTCATCCTTTGCAGTGCAGGCTGATTAGAAGCATCACTGGCCTCTTCTCACTAAATTGCCAGTAGCACCCCCTCTCAGGTGTGACAACCAAATTTGTCTCCAGGCATTGCCAAATGTCCCCTGCGGGACAAAATTGGCCCTAGTTGAGAACCACTGGGACAGAGAGAGATTTGGAAGAATGCTGTTCAGAAGTGGATAGTTTTTGTCTCTGGGTGGTGAGATTTGGGGACATTTTCTTTCATTGGCCTCTTCCGCATGTTGGAATGCAGAATCTACCACGTACATACATTAAAGTGGTGAAGATGACACAAACGTTCAATGATTTACGTTATTCTCGTTTACTTTGTGGAACCAGAGGCCAAGCTGTCCCCTCTCTGCTCTCCACGCTGGCCCCTGGACCATGAGGAGATACCTATGCCAGCCTCTTTCGTGGTGGCTGCACGTGGCCCCCGGTAAGAACTGAATAAATGAGCGTTTCCTGTTGCTCCTTCAGCTCTTTTTTTTTTACTCTAGGAGAAGATGAGGGGATTAGTTCAGTCTTCTTCCCCAGCGCAAACAGAATGGGGCGGTCTTTGTATAAAGATGTTAACAACTTCGTGATTTTATTTCAAAAGAGCAGACGCGCAATTTGTTGACAGAGATCTACCAAAGAAGCACGCACTAGGCAGGAACGCACCTGAGATGCATCACTTGTGGCAAAAACCTCAAAGACCTAGAAAGCGTAGCATCATTTGTGTCGCGGCGCTGAAACGAACAAGAAATGTGCTATTGAGACTGATTTCGCCATTATCCCGTTGCGTTCTGATTTTTAAAAGAGATCAAAATTCCATTTTTCCTGAAGAAAGGGAGCGCAGATTCACAGATTTCATTACCAACTTTAAACAAATTGAGCAAAAAATTAGGGGGAATGTTTTTTCATACCCAGCAAGGCCTCCTTATAAAACCAGCAAACATCTGTGCACTTAAGTACCTTCTGTTAAGGTCTAAGGAAGTCAGCTTCTGGAATATGTGTGAATTCATTGACTCTGCCTCCCTTTCAAAAAACTGAATAAGAAATGAAGAAATCATCCTTTAGTTTTTTAAAAAGTGTAAAAAAAGGATACATCTGACAAGAAAGTTTGGATGGGGCATTCACATCTTATAAGAAACAGATGTAAAATGCGGTGTTGGGCTAGCCCTGGACCAGACACAGGGGCAGCGTTTGGATTTTCTGTTCTGAGTTTTTATTTATTATTTTAAAAACCACATCTAGAGCTCTTTCTTGAAGTAGGAAAATATTTGTTTCTTCTAGAGTACTGCTCTCAAATACAGTAGCCACTAGACACATGAGGCTATTTCAATTTCAATTAATAGAATAACATATAAATTTTGGGTCCTTGGTCTTTTAAGACACATCTCGAGTGTCTATAGCCATGGGCAGCTAGTGGCTACTTACCATCAACTTGGACAGTGCCGCTCTAGAAGATTTGGAAAATAAAGTCAAGTATAAAGGAGAAATGATCATATCTCTGCCCTACCACATGTCAGAATTGTTTTCGTTGACATGGTAGATTTCCTTCTGATTTTTTTAGTACTTCCCACAGGAAATGTTAAAAATTTCTTTAATTGAGATATCTATTGTGCATAGGAAGCATCTTCTTTGTGTATCTCACTTTCCATCTAACATTTTATCATGAGAATTTTTCCATCTTAAAATATATTCGTTGAAAACATGATTTCTACATTTTCCACGTTAGAAAGATAATACATTCTTATTGTAGGAAATTGAAGTAAAAAGGAAAGCAAAATCCCCCTGAAATCTCAGCTTTTATCAGAGATAAGAATCTTCCACCATTTGGCGAGCATGCTTTCAGATACGTCTTTGGGCACAAATACACAGATGGGCATAGAGCTAGTTAATTTTATTAGGGATGTTTGCATGTCAGTGGATGTAGAGGTACCGATACATGATCCCTTTCATTAGCTGTGGATTATTCCATGACACGGGTGTTATGTTTGACTCTCGTTGCCTCATCTGGCCAATACCTCCTCTCTTCTGCAAAGTTCTGCCCTTTCTTCCAAAAACTTTTTCTTTCTTTTTGTCCTTTCTTCTATCTTTCCTTCTCTTTTCTTCCTTCTCTCTTTCCTCTCTTTCCCCCTTCCCTCCCTCCTTCCATAAACGTTTTCTGTGCCAGGCCCTCTGCTAGAGTAAGGAACAGAATGGTGAAGAAAGTAGTCAAGTTCCTGCTCTTAGGAGTTTATAGCTTAGTAGGGGAGGCAGGAAGGATAGGGGGCACAGGGGAGAAGTATTAATAAATAACGATTCAGTTACAGATGGGAGTGCAATGACGGAGGCAGATTAGGTGAGGGCTGAGCGCAGTGGGTTAAAGCGTGGGCCGGGAAGCCAGTCTGCATGGATCCCGACTCTCCCTTCCCCCTGCTTCCTGGGTGGCCTTGGGCAGTGAAGAGGCCAGAGCGCTGCACCCAGACAGGGATGAAGCCTAGTGAAGTGACTGTCACTGGTGGGCTGGTGGTCAGGGGTGCTGGGCCTGGGTCCAGATGGAGGCTGTCGTTGTTCTAGACCAGTGCTTCTCCACCAGGGGTGACGCTGTCCCTCTGCACGACATTGGACAACATCTGGAGACATTTTTGGTTGTCACGACTGAGGGGTGTGTGTGGTGCTGCTGGCATCTAATGGGTGGAGGCCGGGGATGCTCTCAGTATCCTACAGAGTGTAGGACGGCTCCGCCACAAAGAGTGATTGGGCTCATAATGTCAATGGTGCTGAGGTCGAGAATCCCTGCTCTCGAAGGTGCCAGGACTTAGGGTGGTAGGGAGACAGAGCTCAGGGATGGGAGGAGGGTGTTCAGAAGGAGGAAGGGGGACAAGGACAGGAGAAGAGGGCTTGAAGACACAGCTTCACTTGAGGCGAGGGAACCGAGTGGGTGGCAGTGAGGAGCAGAGAGGATGCTCACTGCAATTTTGGACCTCGAGGTACGGGCTTGGGGACGGGGAGGGGGAGCAGCTCCAGATGGAGAGGGTGGAGGGGTGGGGCTTGGGGATCACAGAGAGCTTTAGTTGTGACAGAAGGGACAGGTGCTGAGCATTTGGGGAACTGGTTAAGCATGAGGGTGAATTTGTTTACTTGAAGGGGGGTGGTCCAGAGAGGACGGTGGGTGGGGGTCTGGCAGGAGGGAGTTGGGGACTGTGGGTCAGGCAGACAAAAGCCAGGAGGCAAGGACAGTGTGGCAGCTGCCGTTCTTGGCCCCTCCAGTGGTGTCGCTCATTCTGGAGGTCGGTGGGGCAGAAACCCAGGTCTGTCTGTCTGTCAACCTTGAGGCTGACCTGGTGGGGTGAAGGTGACAATGACCAGAGCAGCTGCACTGTGGGCAGCGCCTGGTGCGGGGTCAGGCTCTGTAGGGAGCCTGTCCAGGCAGGTTCAGCTGCCTTGCCTGAGGACGGGGACCTGGCCCCACTGGCTGGACTGCATGGCTGTGGGCAGTCAAACGGGTGCCGGAGAGTTCCGGGGCATTGCCAATGTCTGGCTCAGCTCTTGCCTGGTGCTGAGGACGGGGCCCAAGGCCAAGAGAACTGTGGCCTCAGTGTGTCCCTGTTTGCATCATAAATGGGTTAGTACAAAAGGCAAGGCAGCTGAGCCAGGAAGTCCTAGGTTCAAATCGCAGCTCTGCCACTTGCCAGCTGGGTGATCTTGGGCAACCGATTTGGCCTCTTGGAGTGTCAGTTTTCTCCTTGGCAGGATGGCTGGGAAGACTAAGTAAGATTAGCCATGTGTCAGTGCTCTATAAACTGTAAAGTGCTATTCCCATGTGAGATATGAATAAAGACCCTTGGAAAGGAAGATAGAAGTGCTCCCTGAAGTTCTTAAGCAGTGGATGCTGACCAGACACAGCCTGGGAGGGGGATGTGAAAGATGCTCCGGATTTGAAATGTCACCAGAAGCAGGCTTGGCGTGTGATATTTCCAAGCTTACTGCTCAAGGCTGAGTCACGAAGAGAATGGCTGAGAGGATGGGGGCCTTCATGCTTCTCCCAGCGCTCTGCAGCAGGGCAGCAGACGGAAGCTGTGGGAAGATCCTGCTGGGCAAGCACTGTCCCTTCACACATGGTCCCCTCTGTGCCACCCGGATCCCACGGGCTGTCCACCTGGGAGCTGAGGTCTTTACTTGCCTGCCCTCCTTTAACCATCACCACACTCTCGAGAGGGCAGGATTTTTATCCCCATTTCACAGAAGAGGAAGCTGAGACCCTGCAGCTGTGTTAACTGGCGTTGGAGAACATGGCTCATAAATGACGCTGCTAGGATTTAAACTCAGGCCCATCTGCCCGATTCCAGAAAAGATTCTCTTTCTTCCCTCGTGTCTCCTGGGACTTGGGTAGGAATTGGGTGCTGGGAAGGGTTTAGGAGTTTTTTTAGATAGGGATAATGTAAAAGCTGTTTGGGATCCCAGGCTTCAAGGAGCTAACGATGGTGGCCCAATGGCCTAGGGGCGGCTCAAGTGGGGGCAGGTGGCAGCCAGGTGGTGGCTGAGCTAGAGGCGGAGCTTTGACATGAGTAGGAAAGCCTTTCCCCCTTTAATTTTGTTTTAGCTGGAGAATTCATTTTGCGCATAGGAAGGGATCACCTGCTTTGCTGTCTTAATAAACATAGGTTTCGTTCATTAGAGCAGGGCCATCTACTGAATGGCCTTTTTGGTTTCTCAGTCCACGGGCCAAACAAGGCATTGTTCCTGGGAGGGATTGCAGGAGCTGGGCCTATTAATCCAACAACGACATGTTTTTGAGCATCTGCTGTATGTGCAGATCTCTGCTCTGAAGGACAGAGCAAGTTCCTGGGCTGAGTCGTTTCTGGCCTGCTAGAGGAAGCCAGGTGTCTTGTGCACTGGACAGACCTAGCTCATCCTTCAGTCCTCAGCTCATGCATGGCCACCAACAGGAGCCTTTCTGGAACCTGAGCCAGCAGAGTTGATGGCTCTGGATTTCACGCTTTGTCCCTACATCGACCACATGTGCATCAACGGCATCTTCCCACATCTGTCTCCCCCACCTCGGAAGCCCTAGGATACAGCACGGTGTTGAACACAGAAGTGTTTTGAGGGAATGTGTGCACCCTCCCATATGAGGCCGTTTGCTTTTGATTGTTCCCATGAGAGGTTATGGCTGGAGCAGTCCAGAGGGAACTAAACCCTGTGGTTTTGGGGATCATGGATTTGGAGGGCAGAGTAGGTTCCAGTTCTCAGGAAGACTTCCTGGATCCACATCAACCCTGTGAGGTTGGTGTCATTAATTAAAAATGAATGAGGCCAGGTGTGGCGGCTCACGCCTGTAATCCTAGCTCTCTGGGAGGCCGAGGCAGGTGGATTGTTTGAGCTCATGAGTTCGAAACCAGCCTAAGCAAGAGCGAGACCCCGTCTCTACTAAAAATAGAAAGAAATTAATCGGACAATTAAAAATATATAGAAAAAATTAACCGGGCATGGTGGCGCATGCCTGTAGTCCCAGCTACTCGGGAGGCTGAGGCAGAAGGATTGCTCGAGCCCAGGAGTTGGAGGTTGCTGTGAGCTAGGCTGACGCCATGGAACTCACTCTAGCCCGGGCAACAGAGTGAGGCTCTGTTTCAAAAAAAAAAAATGAATGAGCTGGTTCTCAGAAAGTAAGAAAGCTTTACCTAAAAAGTGTCTGTTTGAGAGAATTCCAGAACAGGCCAAGAGCTCCAGCCTGACTCTACTTCTAGTGCTGGTTAATTTATCCATTTAGCAAATATTTCTTGGGAGTCTGACGTGATGGTTCTCAAAGTGTGGTCCCTGGTCCAGCAGCAGTGTCACTGGCAACTTGTTAGAAATGAAAATTCTCAGGCTCCACCCCAGACCTACTGAACCAGAAACTGTGGGGGTGGGACACAGTCTCTGTGCTCTAACAGGTTCTCCGGTGACTGTGTTGCACGCTAAGGTCCGTAAGCCACTGTTGGCAGAGTGCTCGAGGAGGGACCAGGGAGGAATCAGAGCTGGGGAGAGACTTGTATTCAGTTAATGTGGACTCCAGCTGAGATGATGCCTCGAGGGAAAACAGGCTGGGGCTAAGCTCAGCGTGGGAAAGGCTGGAACCCCTGGAAAGGCAGGAAAGGGACAGTAACAAGGACAGAGTTTGTTGACACTTCCCTCACACAGCCTCTCAGTAGCTACACTGCCCTATTTTTTTCTTTTCATCAACGGGGGGTTTTAATTCAACGTTCTTGGTCCAAGATGGATCAAGTGGATAAAAATTAACTAAAGACATAAAGACATAAACAAAATAACCAATGGGTAGATATAGATGGAACTCCGTATCCTAATAATACATTGTCCTATTCAGATGACCTCTGCAGGGAGAGAAGAAAAACTCCGGCCCCTCTGCCCACTTCATTTTTAGATTTCCCCCTGCGAAGAAGGAAGAGTTACTAAGTGGGGCATATTCAAGGCCTTGCAGCAGGGCCGTGTTCAAGTGGATACGGCCACTGTGTGTGTAAAGGGTGTGCACCCAGGCTGGATATCCGGGTTCAGTGTCTTCCTCCTTACAGCTGGACGGCTCACGGCGGTCTGTTTCCTCCTGGCCAACCAGTGGGTGGCAAGATGCAATGATTTACACTAGGATTTAGGGGAGTGGGTGGACCAAGCTCATTTTGGTTTTGTTTTAGATATTTAGATATTTTTACTGAGGTATCATTTACGTACAATAAAATGTAACAGGTCTTAAGTGTGATGGATTTTGACAATTGTGTACCCCTCTGTGACGAAAATATAAATATTTTCTACCATCTCCCTTGGGATGGACAGGTCAGGAGTTGGGTGTTTCTGCTTCTCCTGACCCTAATACCATCAGATGCCATCAACATTCGTGCTTTTTTTTTTTTTTTTTTTTTGAGACAGAGTCTCACTCTGTTGCCCTGGCTAGAGTGAGTGCCGTGGCGTCAGCCTAGCTCACAGCAACCTCAAACTCCTGGGCTCAAGCGATCCTCCTGCCTCAGCCCTCGTGTAGCTGGGACTACAGGCATGCGCCACCATGCCCGGCTAATTTTTTCTATATATATT
>CAUYSK010127929.1:0-63688 GCA_963575035.1 Avahi laniger
CTTTATAACCATTCTCTTTCACTAAGAAGAAGTATGCATTTTATCTGGTCTTATTGCCCTAAAAGAGAACTTTTTTTTTTTTTTTTTTTTTTTTGAGACAGAGTCTCACTCTCTTGCCTGGGCTAGAGTGCCGTGGCATCAGCCTAGCTCACAGCAACCTCTAATTCCTGGGCTCAAGGGATCCTCCTGCCTCAGCCTCCCGAGTAGCTGGGACTACAGCATGCGCCACCATGCCCGGCTAATTTTTTCTATATATTTTTAGTTGTCTGATTAATTTCTTTCTATTTTTAGTAGAGATGGGGTCTCGCTCTTGCTCAGGCTGGTCTCTAACTCCTGAGCTCAAACAATCCGCCTGCCTCGGCCTCCCAGAGAGCTAGGATTACAGGCATGAGCCACCGCGCCCGGCCTAAAAGAGAACTTTTTAGGGACAAATTCATCAGCAGGAATCTGTTCAGCTAAGTCTGCCCATTCCCCTCTTCCTCTGACGGGGAAGAAAGTGGCTTCCAGTTTAGAGGGTGTTCCTGGGATGGAGAAGGGCCCACGTCGGTGGCCCAGCCTAGGCCAATCTCCTCATCTCTTACAGTTCTGTTGGTCAGTCAGTGGCAAGGTGGGCGCTAAACATAAATATTCTATGAAATCGGAAATCTGTGCAGTGGTTTAATCAAGGCACTGGGAGTGGGGGTGGGGGTGACTAACTTTCCTGGGGGAGACGTCTCAAAGATGAGAAGGGGAAGCCATTCCCAAGCGGACAGGAGGGTGGAGGGCGCGCCAGGCCCCAGGCAGAGTACGAGCCACCCCATGGAAGATCCAAGTGCACCCTCTGGTTTGAGACTAGCAAGATCCGCAGTGTGGCTCATACCATCAGGGTCGTAGGCGTGACTGTCGGGAAAGGAAGCTGGAAAAACTGGCAGGAACTGGGTTACAACGTCGCTGTGGAACGGCCTTTCCTTGCCTTGCCCTACAGTGGCTCCCGGATGGATACTCCTACTGCTGCCGCGTGGTTCCGTGATTGCTCTTAGCGCTGTTTCGGCATCCTTCAAAAGCTCCTTGCCCTGGGGAAAGAGGAGGAAGAGGAGACCCTGGAGGTGGAAGGCAAACCATGTGCCTTTCCCAACCCCATGACAGTGAATGTGGAAGGTTGTAGAGGCCGGCAGTGTGGTGACTAAATTGCCTTTATGAGAAGCATGAGTTCCCATCACAAAGCACCCCTGCACCTTGACGTCACGCTAAGGTAGCCGGCGCACGCTGGTGCCAGCCACTGTGACGAATGGCCAGATTCCATCTGCCTTCTCACAATGCACTTTTCTTCTCCATCGAACGCAGCCTTGGGCACACTCATTGCAAGTGCACTTGCACTTTTGCTGCCTTGCCTCTTGCTTTGTGCTTTTAATTTGCCGAACATGGAGTGAGGCAGGAAGACATCAATAATAAAAGAAGTGTGAGCTGTAAAAAAGCATAGAGCTGATTAATGCTGGAGAAGTATTTATTCCCCTCCAGCCAAAGCCAGAGGGGAAAAATGGAAAGGAATGAAAGGTGATCGTGACTTTATGTTTAAAAGAAAACCTTTTTGCCACCTAGCATACACCAAAGCTTCTTCACAACAGAAAGCCCCTGTCAACAGTGCAAAAACTTCCCTAACCAAACCATTTGGAAGAAAGCTATATAGTGTGCTTACAAACACTACTTTTGGGCAAATCTAGCTCTTCTACTCGCTCTGTAACTTTGGACAAGTTCTTTGTGCTTTCTGACTCAGTTTTCTCATCTGTAAAATGGGAATAATCACATCCTCTACCTTCTTTATAAGATTGTTGTCAGGATTAAATAACTTAATATCTATTTTATAAGTATATAAAACTTAATAGTGCCTGGTATAGAATAAAGACTCCTGTATAGTCTCTTTCATATTTATGATTAGGCTGACTTAATTAAGAGCAGTATTGAAAAGCAGGACATAGTTACAGATCTAACAATACGGTGTAATGGCCTGAGCTTGAATTTTCAGATTCAATCCTAGCTCCAACACTTACCGGTTTTGTGAATTTAAACAAATTACTTCACTTCTCTGAACCTGAGTTTCTCCCTCTGTAAAATAAGGACGGTAATACCTCGGCAGGGCCCGCTTTGAAGAAAGCACCCAACACAGTACCCAGCAAAGAACAGCAGACGCTTAACATTTTTGTTTTTGTTTTTGTTTTTAGTACTGTGATTCTCAGCCACATTCAAATCACCTGGTAGTTTTTTTTTAAAGCATGAATACCTAATGAATACCTAAGCCTCATCCCCAGAGAGTATGATTTAATAGGTCCAAGGTAGGGCCTGGACATTGGTTTTTCTAAAGCTTCCTGAGGAGATGCTTAGAAACAGCCAAGAACTACTCCCAAGTAGAGAACGTTACATACTGATTTGGGGTTTTGGGGGGCAAGGGGGGTTAATCTGTCCCCAAGAGACTGGCCAGACTAGCAGGGATTCTGGGCACAGTCAAAAATTCAATACACCTGCGGCTAAGCCCTTGATAAGAAATGTGTGGTTGAGGAACTGCATTCCATTTTATTCTGAGAAAAAGTATTCAAAGAGTCTTTTTAAGAGTCTTGAACTGGAAAGGTGGTAAGAAGTTTAGCCTAAGCCTCACACATAAAATATGGGCACTCCCAGTAGGTCAGGGATTTATATCTGGGGGTAATTCCAGGGTTTTGTCCTCCCAAGAGATATAAATTGAGGCCTTGAGAGTTTAATGTGGGGGCGAACGACGTGTTCTCATAATGACACCTTAGAAACCCAGGGCTCTGCTAATGCCCAGGGATAGAAAAGCATCATCTGTAATAGCAGGGGGGTGGCCTGGGGGTGTGTTCTCGTCTCTGTGCTTAGGTTTCCAAGATCCAAGGCGAGGTCATCGAAAACCTTCTTTCTCCCCATAGGTTTATGGTATTAGTTACCCAATAAAAGTTGGGTTAATTTTACAACCCAAGTAAAATTTAAGCCAAAAAGGCTTCAGCATTACTCTAGGATTTATGAAAGTAAACATGTGGAGTGCTAGCAGGATTGTGCAACATTAAAATTTCAATGTCTTCATGTCAGGTATATGATATATTCATTTGTATGTGTACTTAACGTTTAAGTTTTTAAAAGCTTTGCAGTACAAACTATTTTGGGGACCAAATCGAAGATACTTCGCTCATCTCCGCCTTCGAAATGACTGTTTTAATTAATGAGGAGTAGAAAGCAGCAGAAAACAAGCATCCTGTCGGATTTCTTTTTCACTTGGTGTGCTGCCATACTGGCTTTCTCGACTCCTACACCAACCCCCGCAGTGGGGAAGTGCAACACCACAGTCAGACCACAGTCCATTTTACAAATAAATGCCCTCTTTCATAACTGTGGATACTTTGGGAATAACTGTGTATTATCTCCACGGTTCAAAAAAGCTTTTACACTATGTGATGGAATTGTCATGACTTTCACTTGTTGGGTGGAGAGGTCAATTATCATCTCCATCTTGTAAATAACAAAACCATGGCTCAGAGGGCTCTGACAGCTTGCCTACGGATGCCCAAATGTTGAACCCAGGAAGTGAATTTTGTTCTCCTGACTTTTGCTCTAAGGTATTTTAGCTGAGAAGAAACCAAGGAGGGAAACCAATATTTTGTTGAGATAATGTATTGAGGGGAGGCATCCAGGGTCGAGGTCAGCCCGTGAACGCGGCGGGCAGCTAAGCCCTGGGGAGGTTATGTACAGCCTCTGTCCTGTCAAGCTGAACCTAGCATCTTGGATCCTCAGCTCCAGCCTTCGATCTCCAGCCCCTTCACTTGCCACACTGTCGCTAATTATGTCACTTTCTGGTGTCCCTCTGTCTCCAAGATAAAATCTACTAGCACCCCCCTTTTTGAATTATTATAATTTTGAGGCGGCAACATGTTAATAAAGCTATTTAAAAAAAATTTAGGGAAGCATGAAAGCAAAGTCTCCACGGACATTTTCTGGATCTCCCTGGATTTAGAGACTCATTTCGAATTCTCCAGCCCATGGTTTGCCCTGGCCCTCTTCGTGTAGCACAGAGATGATGCATCTTAAGCAGTGAGGAGCCACGTAGCTAGGCTGCCCTCGGGTTTCTTTCCAGCTGCACCCCACTTCTTACCCCGGGGACGCCCCTAATTGACATGTCAGTCAGAGTGGATCTTGCGGCTAATGCGCCCACACCTTTATAGCAAATGAAGCAGAAATAATCTGTCCTTAAAAAAGAAAAAACTGCAGAACATGTGCCCAGATTTCCAACTCATTTCCTCTTAACTCTTACAACTACATCATCTTCCAGCGCACCACCAGCTGCGAAAATAAAAGCATTTTCTCCCATATTTAAGGATGATTTTGTGCTTTAGGATGATTTTCTGGAGGTGTAGGAAACTTGACCAATGTGACCAACAGATGTTTTAAGTGATGTTTTAAAGGAATCGAGCAAAAGCCCCATCCCTTAGCCGAGTCTTTAGTATACTGTGCCCGACTATGCCCCCTAGTGACTATTTGGGGCATCGCGCAGTCAGAGACAACAGTGTCCTGTGTGGATGCGGCGCGTCAGTTCATGTCTGTGCTTTGTTTTTAGAGATGAGTATGAAGAAGATGGATTCTGTCAGCCATACAGAGGCATCGCATGTGCGAGATTTATTGGTAACCGCACCGTCTATATGGAGTCTTTGCATATGCAAGGGGAAATAGAAAATCAGATCACAGGTAGGTCACACCAGTGAAATTATATTCATCCCTTGAACAACTGTTTTCCTCACCAAAAGCTTTATTGAGTTCCCTTCTCGACAAAGCGTTAGGCCAGGCATGGGGATTGGGATCAGGACCATAAAGAAGCATGAGACATGATCTCTGTGCTCTGGAATTTACATTAAAATAATTTATTGAAGGTTACTCTTAGAGGAAAAGGAAGCTTTGAGAAGTCTCACATTCATTTAAACACCCAATAAATATTACTGAGTGCTTTCTGCGTGCCAGGAACTGGGGAGATGATGGTGTAGTGAATAAGCCTGGTATGTCCCTGCCCTCACAGAGCTTACTGTCGAGAAGCAACATGATGCAGACTGAAAAGGAATGAATTTAGAGTTTAGAATTCTGGACACTAATCCCAGAACTGTCATTACGGTGACTTTGGGGAAATTGCTTACTCTCTAGGAAAGTCTCTTTCTTCACCTGTGACAGGAGTGATGAGGCAAGATGACCATAGGTTTCTTTCTGGTTTAGCTTTCAATATTTTACCCGTCATGTTTCTTCAGTGAATGTATCCTTTTGATGGAAATCGAATAGTGAAGACTTTCTAGCACACGAGTTGGGAGAGTGTTGGTGACCTTGTACGATTTTGCACACCCAGTTCTGGTGGCTGCTGCAGCCTGTGCCCCTCCCATTAGCGAAGTTATCACGCCTGTGTGCAAGCGCCTTTCTCAATCCGTTCAAACTGCCTGCATGAGCAGCTGATGAAGTTGCCGGACCTAGTGAATAAAAATACAGGATACCCAGTTACATTTGAATTTCAGATAAACAGCACATAATTGTTGAGTATAAGTATGTCCCAAATGTTTATCTGAAATCGAAAGGTAGCTGCTGTCCTGTAGGACAACTCTGGGATTTAGGAGAGGCCAGAGCAAACCCAAGGAAGGAACGTAGAACAGCAAAAAAAGTCAGAAACTGTGTCCTACAGGGAACATGAAGGAGCTGAGAGGAGCTAAGTGATATTTAACCAGGAGAAGCCACGGTAGGAAGATATATTTGCTCTTTGCTGAAGTCCTCAGGCTTTCAAGAGGAAGAGGACTCAAATTCCAAAGACTGGGAGGCAGACCGACAGGGAGGAGCTGTCGAAGGCACATTTTAACCTAATATAAGAATGTTTTAATATCCTTTTTACTAAGTATTTATAAAAATAAATGGGAATTTTGACATAAATATTTGGTAACCCATTTATAATAATTCTCTCTTAGAGATTTCCAGTGGGCATCATCTTACTGGAAAGTATACAGTTTTTTTACCAAAAAAAATCCATTTAGGTTTGTTTAACTCGACATTTCCCAAACTTGTTTGACTGTGTAATCCCGATTTCTCAAACACTACTGATATTGCACAGGATTAATGTTCTGAGGAATGTACTTTGAGAAACAGTTTATCAACAGCCTCACGGGCTGCCTTGTGAGGTATAGCTCCTTGTCCATGGAGGGAGGTATTCAAAGGCAGGCTCGTGCCCTTTCTGTACGTGGATGCCCTACTGGATAAGACTTCAATTTAAGGGACCACTAATATTCTGTGACACACACTGGAACGATTGCAGTGTGCTCTTTGAGAACCTCCAGGTGAGCTGCCTCACGTTCAGAAGATGGAGTAGAAAACATTCAAGCCACGAAGAAATTAAGCAAATTACCCCAAAGTCCTCTAGCCACTCTTGCCACCCAGCAAGACACAGAATTAAATCCTGTGCTCAGCCCCTGCCACCAAATAAAGCACGTTCTGCCTCGCAGCTGTCAAATATTTTGGAAGTTTCACGAAAGTAATAAAAAGTACCAGATGAAACACGACGTTCTATTGCTTTGTAGTAAAAAATGAAAAATATATTGTACTTTAACCTAATTAATTTTTTTATTAGGAAACTGTACATATGTAATTTAATCCTGTTTTTTTAACTTTGTAGTCAAAATGATTTTTTTCAAGCCAGTGAAAGTAAGCTGCTTAGACATCTGAAATGAATCTCCCTCCCTTGGCCTTGTCTGTCTCGGCACAGCAGATTCCTCCTGCCTGTGTTTATATCTGATATCCGGTAACTAGATAACCGGGGGAGATAAACCCTGGCCTCTGGGAGTTAATAGTTGTGTTTGTTTTCCAGCTGCCTTCACCATGATCGGCACTTCCAGTCACTTATCGGATAAGTGTTCTCAGTTCGCCATTCCGTCCCTGTGCCACTACGCCTTCCCATACTGCGACGAAACCTCGTCGGTCCCAAAGCCCCGAGACTTGTGTCGCGATGAATGTGAAATCCTGGAAAACGTCCTGTGTCAGACAGAATACATTTTTGCAAGATCGAATCCCATGATTCTGATGAGGCTGAAACTGCCAAACTGTGAAGATCTCCCACAGCCAGAGAGCCCGGAAGCTGCAAACTGCATCCGGATAGGAATCCCCATGGCCGATCCTATAAATAAAAGTAAGTGGTTGCTGTCACTAGAATGGGCTGCTATTAAAACTTTTTTTAAAAGTAAGTGGAACCCTGATCTGTGCTGTTCTAAGGGCCACCAACTCCATGGCACAGTGAGAACCAGATGTTGACCCACTCTAATTATTCACACTGTTGGTTGGATTACCTTCCAGTGGGCCAAATACCGTGCCTGAGCATCCAGCAGTGGATTACGTATAATTATCTTCAAGAAGCTTCATGAAGACAATAACTGAAAAATGCAGGGGCTGGTTTCTCAATAACTTAAACATAGAATTGCTGTTTGATCCAGAAGTTCTACTCCTGAGTATATAATCAGAAGAAATGAAAACAGGTGTTCAAACAAAAACTCCTACGAGGATGTTTATAACGACACTATTCGCAATGGCCAAAAGGTGGAAGCAACCCAAATGTCCGTCAGTGGATAGGAGGGTAAACAAATCGTGGTATAGCCGCACAGTGAAATATTATTTATCCATAAAAAAGGAAGAAAGTACAGATACATGCTGCGATCTGATGAACCTTGAAAACATTATACTGAGTAAAAGAAGCCAGACACCATTATATGATTCCATTTACATGAAAGGCATAGAATAGCCAAATCCATAGAGACAGAAAGCAAATTAGTCATTCCCAGGGGTAGTGAGGAGTGACTACCTAATGGATATGGGCTTTCATTTTGGGGTGATATATGTGTTTTAGACCCTAATAGTAGCGAAGGTTGCACAACATTGTGAATGCACAAAATGCACTAAATTTTATAGTGTGTGTATTGCACCACAATTTAAAAAATATATGGGTTTGCCTGGACATCTGTACCTCCATAATATGCTGAAATGAAAAAATTATATATATATATGGGTTTGCCTCTATCCTCTGTGCTCTCAACACTGCCAGACAAAAGACTGTTCCTCTGTCAATTTACCTTTCATCTAGAATTAATCTCACTGGCAATTTTTTAGTTTCTTTTGATAGTTAATACTATTTTATTTACATAAATTAATGCATCTAAAATGCTTAGAACTGTGCTTAGCACATAGTAAGTGCTCAGTAGCATCATTATTACTATTATCATTACCCCTCCCGACTCCTTTAGTTCAATCCAATAGATTCTGCGGTGTTTTTAAGTGACAGCCCCTGTGGTCACATGCGAGGGCTGCTTCTCAAGGGTGCTCACTCCATCGGTGCAGAGAGGGCCCTAACTCCTGATAGAAACCCCAAACGCACAGCCCCGTATAACATTGGCTATGAATTACCAGCTAGATTCTTTATCACATGATTCATGTCTAAGGCCATCAATCGGAGTGGAAGGAAAACTTTGGCTTGAACCTTCCTTGAACCATTCACTAGGAAATTACTCCTGTGCCCCCAGGTCCCACCCCGGTTCTGATTTCTTCTGTGTTCAATGTTAAAAATGCTTGTGGAAAACTGATTTTTTTTTTTCCTGAAGCATAAGCTTTAAATCCTTCCAGGAATGTAACTGCAAGGCAGGCCTTGGGTCCGAGCCCAGCAAGCAGGGAGACTGCACTTCGTGGCCCCTGACCAGCAGGGAAGCCTTGGCTACGAGGTTAATTACCTGCCCTCCCCTTCGGAAACTGCTGGCTGGCAGCTCCGGCTTCTCCTCTGTTCCTTTCTAACGGTCTGGGCTTTTTGTGTGTGTGTTTCAGATCACAAGTGCTATAACAGCACAGGTGTGGACTACCGGGGGACCGTCAGCGTGACCAAATCAGGACGACAGTGCCAGCCGTGGAATTCCCAGTACCCCCACACGCACACCTTCACCGCCCTGCGTTTCCCAGAGCTGAACGGAGGCCACTCCTACTGCCGCAACCCAGGGAATCAGAAGGAAGCTCCCTGGTGCTTTACCTTGGATGAAAACTTTAAGTCCGACCTGTGTGACATCCCAGCATGTGGTAAATAGAAGTCATTTCCCCCAATATATTCAATCACTTTTAAAAGATCCCTAACCCATCACCGTCACTTGGGAGAATCCTTTAAGGGGGACAAAGAAGAATGATAGTGTTCACTTGATCGCAAACCATTTCCAGGGTGGATAATCCTTGCTATTCCTACATAAAACACCTTGGAAGGTACCAACACACACTCTCAAGGGACAAACTGCTTTTATACCTACCGCCATTGCTCTAGGGGATATCACAGGGACCCAGCTCTGCACAGGCACAGGGGGGGCAATATATCACAGTCATTCCTATTGAGAAAGATGGTCTGTGTCCAGATGTACCTTTTTAGCACAACACGTATTAGAAGCAGGAAAAGAACTGTTTTCCATGCATCCTTGAGAACGGATCTGCAGGCAGGATGGATCTACAAGCAATACTCAGTCACCCAGGGCAAGTTTGGATAAACTGGGTCCGTTGTCTCCTCCATTAATACTACAGAAAAAGTATATAGGTGTCTTGAAAGAAAATGGAATTCCTGAGTCAGTTTGTTCCTTTTTCTAGAAAATGTTTGGAGGGTAGGAGAAAGAGAATGAAACTGTTGGTGAAACCTGGAGTTTGGAGCTATTTTGGAACTGATTCATCTTCCTGATCCTAGTTCTCATAGATAATGTCAAATGGGTTTCTCAGGCATAGCGGGAGAGTCAGGATGTCACTGCCGGGAAAGCCATAGAAAAAGCTACAGAGTGGGGAGTGGGGGGGCCAAAAAGAAGCAACAGGGCACTCACATAACACAAGTCTTTTATTAGATAATTAGCGAAGCCACTCATCCGACAATATTTGTTGAGTACCTACTAGGTGCCAAGCACTTACACATCTGGGCATGGGGAGATGGCAGGGACCTAAGGAGGAGAAGGCATAGCACATCCACAAAGGAGCAGGAGTGAGCAAGAGGGAGGGTAGAAGATTAGGTCAGAAAAGCAACAGGACCCAATCACTTAAGCTTTTACCCCGAGCAAGCTGGAAAAGTATGAGAGTGTTTTGAACAGAAGAGTGGCATGATCTGACTTACGTGTCCAAAGGATCACTCTGGCTGCTGGGTTGAGACTAGACTGTAGGAAGGATGCAAGAACAGAAGCAAGGAGACCATTTGGGAAGCTTCTGCGATAATCCAGGGGAGAGATATAGAGGCCTTGCCAGGAGGAGGAGTGGAGAAAGGCATGACAGGTGGGCGAATTCTGGATATATTTTGAAATTGGAGAAGATGGGGCTCCCCAATGGACCAAATGTGGGGTATAAAAGAAGGCGGGACTCAGAGCAGCTCCAGAGCTCCTCAATGGGATTGCCTCTTGCTGAGAGGGAGAAAACGATAGGAGGGGCCAGTGCGGTGGGAGCTGGAATCAGGAGTTTGCTTCTGTTCATGCTGAGTTTGAAATGCCTTTTAGAACTCCGAAAAGAGATAGTGAGGAGGCAGTTGGCTATCAGAGACTGAATTTCAGAGTCAAGGTCTGGAATGTGATAGACATTTGGGAAATGTCAGCATATAGACAGCACTTAAAGCCATGAGATCGAAAGGGAAGAGGAACATATCTGGTTGATGAGAGAAAAGGATATGTTAGTTCAGGACAGCAGAAGCTGACTTTAGGCTCAGTGGTCAGGCTCAGTAGCCTCTACTCCTAATGTAACAGCTACTTACCTGAGTGGCTACTATGTGCCAGATCCCATGTAAAATACCCTACCTCTGTCACCTCATTTAATCTTCATATCCAGCCTTTATCATTTCCATTTTATGGATAGGGAAACTGAGACTCAGTAAGAATTAAGCAGTTTGCCCCAGCTATCATGATTAGAACTCAGGTCAGCCGGATTCCCAAGTCTGGTTTTCCACTAAGCATACTCTCTCTTCTAAGAGAAAACAAAATGAATCTGCTTAAAAGCAACATCAAGTAAACAATCAATACGTAGTTTGTAGTAAAAGCAATTTACCATGGTAATTAAGGGCATGGGTTCTCACGTTTAAGTGCCTGGGTTTGAATCTCAGTTCTTCAATGAAATAGCTGTGTTCTTAGCCCCCCTAATCTCATTTTTCTCATCAGTAAAGTGGAGACAGTAATGATGTACACCCAGGGTTTATTGTGAGAACAAATGAGTTGTTAACTGAAAAACCCTATGATGTCTGAACATAGTAAATGTTCAATAAATATTATCTATTATAATTATTATATATTCAATATATGAAGAGAAATCTATTAAAATTATTATATATACTCAACATATGTAAGAAGGATGCTTGCTCGCAGCTCAGCAAATATTGTTTGAGAGCCCACTGTGGAGTAGGGAGGTTAAAAGAGGAATAAAATGTGATTTTTGATGTATGTCAGTTACAATACAGTATGTGCAATACAACAGAAGTTAGCACAAATGTTGTGGAACAAGGAGGGGAAAGAGCTAAAAGATGCCAAAGAGGTCCACAAGAGAAAGTACTAAAAATATTGAAAAGAACCCTAGTGATGAAAATTTGAGAAACTATTATTCTATGATTTCATTCTTAGCTGTTATCTGTTATAGTGTCTTTTCTTGCAAAGTGTTATTATGGATGGTTGAACATACCAAGTTTGAGAAAAATGACCTTACCTCTTTTGTGTTGCTGGGCTTTAAAATACCTTCATATGCAGGATAAAGAACAAATTATGAAGTAAAATCTTGCAGAGAGACATACTGATAATGTCAAAGAAAATTATATTGTATTTATTTAATGGTTTGCACTTAATGATTTGTGACTTTTTTCCACATGTTATATTCAACATCAGTAGGAAAGGGGGAAAAAAAAAACACAAAATATAAATTTATAATCATTTACTTAGTTGCCACATCCCTTCTCCTAAACCAGGTAAGACATGCGGATCTGCAAGAGAGCCCAGGATAAAAGCAGACTTACTGAGCACATTCTATGTACCGGCACAGTGATAGGGGTTTTCGTGTGCTTTATTTATGCTCATCCTATACCCCTCATACCGTGACAGATATTATTAACCCTATTTTTGCTGATGAAGAAGCTAAGGCTCAGAAACCCCTAAGGTCACCCAGCTAGTAAATGGCAGGTCTATCTGATTCCAAGCTCATCTTCTTGCTACTCTACTGTGCTGTCTAGGATATTGGTGTGTACTCTTAAGAAGACCAAATGAATTGTTTTAAGGCATAAATGCATTGTTCCCTCCACTCTGTGTAATTGCATTGTCCTTTAGGTGACTTCTGACCCTTAATTTCCAACTAATGTCTATCAGAAGTGGAAAGGTAATATGCCCATAAGCTGGAAGATACGTTGATAATCTGATTCAAGGGTTCAAGCTCTACTACAATTAGTTTAAGTGAAGCCTATAAATTATACATAAAAAGTATTGGTTTTCATTTGAATGGTCTTGCTGAGGCATCCGGATCAAATACACACTCTGAGGAATGAAAGAAACTCTTGAAAGGTCTTTCGGACTGTGTAGAAAGGGAGAGATCGCTTACATCTACATATTTTACTGAGGTTCAGAGGGCTAAAGGACTTGTCTAAATCACACAGCCAACTATCGATAGGGTTGGACCTTGAACCGTCACCTGTCTACACACAGCTCTGACCACACTGTAAACTCATACTCTTTTACCAGACACTGTGCTCTCTCCTATTTAAAGATTTTTTCAGAAATAAATACAAGAACAACAATAAGCTCAACTTCCACCAGGCTGATTCCCATTATAGGATATGACATCAAAAAATGTTCCCGTGCTGATGAAGAAATCTATCCTAGTATTCCTCAGCATATTATTATAGTGTTAATCAGTACAGTGATGTTGAAAGCCCCCAGAGTATTTCTTTCCTGAATGTATCTGCAGAGGCCACAGCTAAAATTCTGAGGACTGGTTAATTCTAGTCATATGAGAGACAAATTTAGATGAAAGTTAAATTTAGAGATGACAAGGCAGTTTTTACCACCTAGAATTTCTTAAAGAGAAAATTTTCATTTTACTTAGGAAGAAAATAGTTCCTCTCGAATTCTTCAAGCCAAGCCACAAATACGTCCATTAAAGGAACAGAGAAGCCTTGACATGTGACAATAAGAAGCTGCTGAGGGGCCAGTAGCTCCCGAGTGTAAGAATCCGAGAAGCAAGCAGGTCAGCATTAACCCCTGTTGGAGGCAAGACTTCCCATAACTTCCCCTCAATAGCCCACCTCTAACAAAATAATCATAATGAAACCCTGCTTTTATAACTTCTTTAGTCCATTAGGGTTTTCTTTTCTCACTACATCCTCACAAAAACCATAAAAGATAAACCAGAAATTTCCAGCCCTGTTTTACCATATGAGAAAGCCAAGGCCCAGAGAACTGAGAAGAGTTACCTAAGATCACAAATTAGTCCATAGGAACCAGGTCTCCTATGTCTAGAACCACTGCTCTTTGTTCTACACCAGTGGTTCTCAACCAGGGACAATTTTGCCTTCCAGGGAACATTTGCGAATGCTGGAGATATTTTGGTTATTACAGCTGGGTGGGGTTGGGGATGCTCCTGGCATCTGTTGGATAGAGGCCAGGGATGCCACTAAACACCCTGCACTGCCCAGAACAGCCCACACAAATAATTATCCAGTCCAAAATGTCAAAAGTGCCAGGGTTGAGGAATTCTTTTCTATACTATACAATTGCAAACTATAGAATAACAATAACATTAAACAGTAATTACCATTTATTGTGTGCTTCCAATGAGCCAAAAACTATGCTAAGAGACTTTTATGCATTATCTCATGTATAAATAGTTCTATACCCTTATGAGTAGGGTTTTATTATACCCAAGAAAGAAAAGTGAGACTTGGAGAGGTTAAATAACATGTGTCAAGGTCACATGGTTAATAAGAAGTGGACCTAGGACACACACCTATAGCCAGCCTTTTAAGCTATGATTTATGTATGTGTCTAACTGTACATGTGTTTGTGTGTGTGGAGGTAGATAGGTAGATACATATTAAGAATAACTTTTCATCTTACAATGAGTTGTAAGCTAGTGGGGCAGATTTAAAATGAATGAGTCCTTCTTCTCCATCCCAAATGAGATGGTGTCTCATGGGAATATTCTTGCATTCTTTCGTTAAGTCAAAGTTAAGGAAATTTTCAAAATCTCCATGGATTTCTCATTTTCCTACTGATAACTTTGTTTTAGTTTTACATAAGTAAGGCTAAAAGAAGTATAGGCCTAATTAAATAGAAAATGTGAATGTTTGTTATACTTTCTGTAATAAAGGCACTCAAGAACAGTCTGCTGCAGATTGTTTTATCTGTGAACTTTGACTCTAGAGCAGAACATAAAATTAAGTACAACCAAATACGGCTGTTGTGAATGCTGGGAATTGGCTTGGCTTGGACAGTATACCTATACCCAGAAAGTGCTTGGAGAAAGTGAAACAAAGGACAAAAGATACAAAAGATAGTTTGAGCAACACCTGACCTCTCATCCTTCCTGTCTTTTCTTTTGCCTGTCTGTCCTTATGCCTTTTGTGTCCCAGGCATCTATTAATAACAATTAGAATGGTTAATGATATATTCCTACATTCACAGAAACCAATATATGTTGAGCTTCAACTCCATATGTTGAGTTTCAGACTCTGTGAACAAACTAGATCAGACCATGACCTTGTGTAGCTTACAATCTAGTGAAAGAATCAGATGGGAAAAACGTGAATCGCGTTAAGTACTGACATATAGTTTCCAACATTTACGTCTGCTATTACGTGCTTTGCATTTTAATGATGGCTGCTGCTTGTTGAATACTACGCTAAGTTCTTTACACCAGCATCTTGCCTAGGACTTAGTTGGTGCTCAATAAAATGTGCTGAATTAATTAACTTAATCTTCATAATAACCACAAGATAAAGGTATCATCTTCATTTTACTGATGGAGAAACTGAGACATTGTTGTTTCTACTGAAGCCAAGATTCAAACCATGTCCATAGGACTTCAGGTCCAGTCCTTTGTCTACTATGCCATAATGGCTTAAAAAACAGATTCTAGATTATTTAAGAAGAATAAACATTCCTTTATCATTTTCCCTTTCCCCCGGTCACTATGAACTTTCTGGGTCTTTGGGATGCTGTCCGTTGGTTTCCTTACGGACAGCTCCAGGTTTACAGGAATAGTGCCCCTACCCACAAAGACATCTACTCTGAGAGACCCTGGGCTGCTCCACTTAGACTCAGCCCTGATGTGGGCTAGCTCTCCCAGCAGCTGTACCCAGGTCTCACGGGATTTGCCCTTCTCCCATTAAGTCCCATCTCCTCCCTTCCTGGCAGCCAAAGGTCTCCAGTCTTCCAAGTTGGCCATCTTCTCTGAGATCCTGCCTGCAAAGCTTCATTCACTAAGCCTTCACCTCTAGTCACTGTGGCCACTTTCCAAATTAAATATCTTGGATGGGATGGACACTAAATGGAAAAAGAAGCATGTTCCCTAAGTTCTTTCCAACTGACTACTAGGCGTACCTCCCGGCGTCACCATTTCACTGTAGTATCATTCCTTTTCTACGCAGCTCTGGGGTGGAGCTGTGGGAACTGCTGATTTCTCTGGGAGCTCCTTTTGCAGTGATCTGGCTATTTTACTTTGACTGTATTCTACCAAGCGACTTATGTTCTTTCTCTCTTTCCTACTAATTAAGATCCCTTATTTGTTTCTTTCCTGATTTGTATGGGGAGGCAGAATCTCAATCGTATTGGTGTTTTATTTTACTCTTGACCAAGTCCTAAGGCCATGTGTCTCCCCCCAGGCATGCCAGGGCATCTGTTTTTTTCTCTAAGTAAAGATTTCTCTGTCTACCAAGCAAACAGAACTTCCAAGTAGCACATTGTTTTTACTCCTAAACCAGCTTCACCAAAAAGTATCACTTGATAAGAGAAGTAGTGAACTATCTGGCTCCATTTGGAGTTTTCATACCTGGCCTATTGCTTTTGTATTTTCTTTTAAGTCCTTGACTTGCAACAATTTGCCAAAGGGCACATTGCCCAGTTTTGTGCCTGAATAGCCCTGACTTGTCCCATAACCTTACAAACACCTGCCTTGGGCTCTGCTTTGTCACAAACCATTTTCTGCAACGTGGTGGTTTACAGTTCAGGGCAAGGCAGATGTTTTCCAGATTGCGAACACTGCAGTTTTTAACTCACTCTGTCAGCAGCCTTCTCCCATGTTTCATAGAAGACCTCTTGTAAGGCAATTTGTCTTTCAGCCATTTCTTCAAACTGAAATTGAACATTTCAGTGAATTGGACGGTGGGGAGGGGCGAAAGAAGAAGGAATAGAGCACTGCTTTGTGTAGTTTGAAGCTTACCGGAAGAGTTATTTTTATGCTACAGAGATTTTTAAGATGTACTTTAGTTTCTAGTCTTTATACATTTTCGACAAAGTAAAGAACAATAGTGACCCAAAACTTATAGCTAAGTCATGTTCCACAAACATTTTTAACCATAAAATAATTTTCTCTCGAAGTGTTTTTTTTTACTGTCCCCAGTATATATTGAGTCATTTACCCAGTGTGTAAGCTGCTCTAGCTGTTCTTTTGAAAGTTCTTATTTCTTTGGGGTCACCACCATGCCAGTAAGAAGTGCTCATTGGCATCTTAACCCTTTGCTGACAGAATTCTGTTATAATACCATAATGATTGTTGCTATTGGCTTTGCAACAAAGCTTTTTTACAGTCAAAGTTTTGGCAGGAAACAAATGGCACAAGCAAACAGACTAACTAAAGGGAATTTTATGAAGAAATTACTTAGAAAGGTGTTGGCAGAATTAGGGGAAACCAATAAGAAAAAGTGCAAGACCAGGGGCTAGCAGGCATGGGAAGTATTACCATCCTAGATCGGTTACCTTACCTCTAGAGCATAGGGTTGAAGAGACGGCGGTCCAGTGTATGCTGTGGCCTTTGGTAGAGGGATACAGTCAACCCTTGCCAACCTAGCAAGGAGGAAGCCAGAGGAACAAATACGTAATACTCTTTTCTTGCCCTCCATCTCCTACCAATGACTCCTATTGGCTGAACCTAACTAGAAGCCAGAGATCAAGGGTACCCATTGATACTGTCCATAGAGGTCAGCTTCAGCAAGGAACTGAGTTTAAAAAAAAAAAGTGAGGTTGGGGGATATGAAACTACATCTAGTGGGCTAAGGACACTCAGGGAAAATGTCATCACTGATTTTAAATTGCTTTATAGGAGTCAAAAGTTCAGTAGAGGCCTAAATAAGTTATGTCAATGACTAAATAAGTTATTTTAACTCAGTTTATAAAATCAGAGAAACTTGGGAGTAACCATAGAACTCATCTGGCCTCTGCTTGGACATTGCCAGACATCTCCAGAGACAAGGAAATCTTTCCACTCCAAAGTGGTTACCAAGTGGTTCCCACTGCCCTGAAGTTCTGCTTTTATAAGCTAGAAACCAAAACTTGTATGTGAAATCTGATTTTTTTCTAATGTTGATTACTAATTAAAATTTTTAAAAACACTAGTGAATAACAAGTCTATGGACTAAGTCCAGTTGTTAACATCTGGGTAATTTCTCACACGAATTTGAAGATATCTATCACATCCTTCACTTGATTTTCTCTTTGGTCTAAAGAGCACATAGCTCCTCCTACTTTTTCTTACCCTTCCTCCTCCTCCTCTGGGTGTTTCTTACTCTTTCAAAAGCCTTCTTTAAAATGTGGCACTCAGAATGGAAGACACCTTTCAGCGTTTTTTAACCAGAGTAGATAGAAGAGGACCATGATGTTCTTGATCATTACTCAGTATTGCCAATGAAGGCTATTATGTTGCTGTAAGCACCATATATGAAATTTGTGGAACAATTTTATCATGCTGTTGCTGAGTCCAATGGAGCCTTCAAGTTTCCACTAAAACTTCTTAGTATTCTTTTTTTTTTTTTTTTGGTTATATTAACCATTATTTAGGAGGTTTCTCTAATCATGGATTTTATGAACAAGGTCTTTAACCTAACTGAAAGTTATATTTATTTGTAAAACTTCAAATTACTGGTTTGGGTTCATTATTTTAGCCTATTGTATATGATCCCCTAAAGTTTTATTCTGTAGCTTAACAAGTATCTTTCCTAGATTCAAGCCATTTTCAGGTTTGCTAAACATGTCATCATTGGTGATAATGTTGAACAAGCAGCTTCTCCCAAGCAGAGAGACAATTTGATAGTGATTTGCTGATTATTAAGTAAAGGCATATGGTGAGTTACAAATCCATCTAATCATACTATCATCCAGCCCTCCATCTTGTCCATAAGAATATCATGAGTCACTTGATCAAATGTTTTGCTAAAGTTTAAATGTGCTTGGTCTATGACTCTAAAATAATGCCATCAAAAATGAAAGATTTAATTTTATACAACCTATTAAATTTCGACTCATAAAGATTAGCCTGATTAAAAAGTGGGCAAAGGACTTGAATAAGCATTTCTCTGAAGAAGATATACAAATGGCCAAGGAGGGTATGAAAAGATGCTCAATATAACTAATAATTAGAGAAATGCAAGTCAAAGCCTCAAAAGGATACTACCTCACATCCATTAGGATGGCCACTATCAAAAAAATAGAAAATAGCAAGGGTTAGTGAAGATGTGGAGAAATTGAAACCATTGTGCACTGTCGTGAGGATGTAAAATCATACAGCTGCTATGGAAACCAGTAGGGAAATTTCTCAAAAAATTAAAAATAGAATTATGTGATATAGCAATCCCACTTCTGAGTATTTATCCCAAAGAACTGAAAGCAGAGTCTCAAAGAGATATTTGCACACCCATGTTCATTGCAGAATTATTCACAATAGCCACAAGATGGAAGCATCCCAAAAATACCCATTTAAGGATGAATGAATAAAGACAAAATGGTATATACATACAATGGAATATTATTCAGTCTTTAAAAAGAAAGAAATTCTGTCACATGCTGCAACATGAGGAACCTTGAAGACATTATGCTAAGTGAAATAAGCTGTCACAGAATGACATATACTGTATAATCCACCTGTATAGTTATCTAAAAAATTCAAATTCATAAAAACAGGAAGTAGAATAGTGGTTGTGGGGCTGGGGGAAGGGGGAAAATGAAGAGCTATTCAATGGGTGTAGAGTTTCAGTTTTGCAAGATAAAAACGTTCTGGAGATTGGTGTCATAACAACATGAATATGAATATACTTAACATTACTGAATTGTACAATTAAAAATAGTTAAGATGGTAAATTCTATGTTTTTTATAAACTTTTTTAAATCATTAAAAAACAAATTAGCCCAACTCTTTTCTTTTATAAAGGGGAAAACTGCAGCCCTGAGAGTTTATAGAAACTTTTAGTAAACTTGTGTGGATTCTGGTTACTAACATGTTTCCCAAATGCTCGCAAATGAGTTACTGCCCCTAACTTATTGTCGTTTTGTGCAGAGAGAAATTTAAATCACTGTGTACAGCCTATTCAGCATTTTTTAAAGAATTCATTTGAGAATACATATAAGGCAATAGATCATCTGCTTAGTATTTCCGTCATGAAGCCAGGAGCGAATGCCTGGACCCAGCATGCCAACGGAAGGTCTAATTACCCCTTTCTCTCTTTTGGCTTCCAGGCCTATGCTTAAATATCGCTGGTGCGGGCTCCTATCTGCATCAGACCTCCTTATTTTATAGTTTCCAAATAATAAATGGTAGTGATTCCTATTTGATTTCTATGTTTTTTTAAATTTTTCAGACAAGATCATAATTTGAACTTGTTTGATTTCCTTTGAATTCTAAGGCACTATAAGATTTCCTCCCACCTTTGCCATATTTAAAATGAGAGTGTTTTCTTGCTTTAGCTCATATCCCAGATGATGTTTCACTTTATAAAAAGTACCTCTTGAATAAGAAATCATGATTACCTTGCTTTAAGCTTCAGGATAAGAAAGGAGTATTTTCTCTATTATATTTAATTACTAATCAAAGTATTGAATGTCATCGTAAAAATAAAATAGGAATGTCAGATGTGAACCGTGATACCAAATTGTTGATTTTTAAAAGGAAATTAATCATGTGATCTGGACTAAATTGTTAGTTCCAAAAATCCCAAGTATTTAACTTGGTGTAACTAATATGTGCATTTAAGTTTTAAACAGTTATTCCTAAGTACTAAAAATCTTCACCATTCTAATTTTCAGCCAGTTTTCTCTGCAATGCATTGGGGGCGTCCATTTCCCTTCAAAATGAATAGCAAGAATAATTTCCCTTGTTTCCATGTGATTTTTTTAAATAGTATAAGCCCCACCAGATATTAGTCTTCATTGAAAGAGAATCTTGGAATCTTAAAGAGAATGATGAAAAACAATTCTATGTAATATTTTAGGATAATTTTTGGTTAGTAATATGATTTAAAACATATAGAAGCATTGAAGGTAGACAGGCTTGCATTTCCAACCCAGACTCTACTACTTTCTAGCTTTGACGAATTATTTATCTTTTCGCAGCCTCAATTTCTCTACATGTAAAATCAACATAACACCAAAGTGCCTGCAGATTAAAATAAGGCATAGAAATGCTAGGACGTTAAAAAGGAGCTGAGCAGATATATTGGTTGTCTAATGCAATTTTTCATTAGTATATTTTTATAGAAGGTTTTTTGAGCCAGACTTAATCCCCTTCTGGCCAAATACAGAGAGCTGTGTAGGGAAGGAAGCACGTTGTATTGAAGACTTACAACAGGCCTGAGTTTGTTTCCCGTCACTTCCCACATGACCACCTATTGTTCTGCTTGATTGTTGCACTTGGCAAAAAGACATTGCGCCCTTTGTGCTCGTTTGCGTATCCTCCGTGTAATCAGAAGGGGCCAAGTTTGACTGTTTAAAGGATTTAGCTTCTTGAAGTTTGCTCTCCTCCAGACCTACAGGAGGATTTGTCCCAGACCTCCCGTTTACAATAAAAGGCCTTCCGCGAATAATCTGATAGGGAATGAATACAGAATAGACTCCTTTGTTTGCCAGACAGGTGAGATCCTACTCTCTCTTGTTGCTAAAAATCTAGACTGGAAAAATGACTAGCGTTACATTAGTACTAAATTAGCCTCATTGCTTTTATAATCATTACTCTTACAATGGATTTCACTGAAAATCCAAGAATAACAACAGAGATTCCCCCCAAACCACGGTACTGAGAAAATTTGAAAATGGTTTATAATGTTAATAATAACCATGGCATCCAACAACAGTATGGCAATTTCCAATTATTCAAGGTTCTTTCATAAACATTATCTCATTTGAATCTCATGTGAACCAGGTAAGATTGGTAGAGCAGGTATTATTATTCCTGTTGAATAAATGAGGAACTAGGGATCAGAGAGGCTGTTTCTGGCTTAAGATTATTCAGCATTTCCAGCCCAAAACTTTTATTTGTGAATCCCCTACTACTCTAAGCATAAAGGGTAAATATTGAGTGGTTGAGTTGTAACTGGTACTAGAATAGATACATTGTTTACAACAATTCTATGAAGTGGGTGCCGTCATTCCCATTGTACTGATGAGTTTGCTCAGAAAGGCTAAGTGCCAGTGCCTACGGAAGGTCACCTACATAATGACAAAGGTTTCTGGTTCGAAAAATATACACTTCCCTGATTCTGCTACATTGTTTCTAAAGTGTAAACATAAATGTATGTCTGTGTGTGTGTATATCCATATATACACTGGGACTTGTGTGAAAGACACTCTTCTACTCGCGTGATTCCTTTCTTTCTATCTATCCACAGACGTGCAGGTACAATCTTTACTAAAGCACCTAGCAATGACTAGAACAGCCTCCAGCAATGCCTGGGTGATAGATTTACCTGTCACAGTGTATAAAGCAGTGAGTTCGAAAGTAGCATGTCTGGCAAAGCTTCAGCGTTATTCCCTACCTGCTTCATGTCCCCCTCATGCTTGCTACCTCCACGAAACAGGAGGAACCCTGCGGTGAGAATGCGGGTGCAAAACGACAGCCGTTTTCCAATCACTGGCAGTCTGGTGCAGTAGCACGGACGGTAGGCTAGAAGCAAGACTGACAAGGGGTCCCAGCTTCTGACTTATTAGCTGCATGTCCTCGGGTAAGTCACTAAACCACTCTGTCCCTCAGCTTCCTCATCCATAAAAATGGGGATGAGGATGTCACCTATTTCATGAAATTGGTTGTGACATAAAACGAGTTCAGGAAAAGTACCTGTTTTACAGTAGTAATAACAGCTAACATGATTTGTTCCCATAGAAAACACTCAATAAATATTTAAATTGTTATTATTTTTATTCTATTCCATAACCAGATTTAACCCCTCTTCAAAGGGCTAACTCACAAAGCTCAGTTCCAACACTAGCTTGTAACATTTACAACAACACATTTTAATTAATTTTTTCTCTATTTTCCTTACCAAACCATAAGCTCCTTAAGAGCAGAGGACATGTCATATTTAATTTTATATTCCCAGTGCCTAGATTAGTGCGTGCCACATAGTAGATTTTGTTTATTGACTAACTGAATGAATGAAAGGATAAGTGCATGGATGCATGGTCAATTCTTTTTTAAAGTAAACAATTACCTCTGAATTTTGTGTCAATCTAAATTTTCACACTTTGGATTTTCTTAAAGAAAGATAGCTGATCTTGATGATCAGGGCATGTCATTATGTTATCCCTCTAATTACTATCCCATAATTCTCATGTTTATTTTACCAGTCAATTCATTAATGATAATATATGCCCAAGGTATTTGGTTTTAATGGTCAGACTCAAACCAATAGAAAAGTATGTCTCACGTTCTTCTATACATATTATATTCTTTTCCAAGCAATGGTAAAGAGGATATATAAGATTTCAAAAATATACTTCAAAGTGTTAGCACTCATAATTATTGGGTTCATATGAAACCATTTAAGAAGAATTCTGGGGTTTCAAAAAAATGTCAAGTTATGCAGTGCTGCTATGCTGGAGGGAATTGTACACACCATCCAAAACAGACACTTCACTTTTGCACAGGAGAAAAATCAGGCCAGAGACACGGGTGTTTTGTTCAGGGTCACACAGCTCGTCAAAGACTGAACTGACTCTGACTTCAGGCCCCTACAATCTTAGGCCAGTGGCTTTTCAGACACTGGGACCAGTATTCTTTAGCGATGTTGATTCTGGAAGATGCAGGGGTGGCTGGCCCTATACGTCCGAACCACCTAAGACAAGGGCATGATTTCTGGGACACCACGTTGTGGCGGTTGATGTGGGCTGGCAGCCAATGGAAGAAGAGCCCTGCGGTCCACATTACAGCTCTCGGATGTATACAGTCCATTCACATGGCGTTTAACTTTAAAGGTGTTAGAGAAATGCAGGTCTGCGGCTGAAGAGAAGCAACATCAGAGGGGACCCACACACATACAAAGTCTTCATAATGTCCTTCTGCAGTTTTTAAACATTTGAACTTCAAATTTTTAAACTTCAATAAATTATGTTGAAGGTTTGATAGAAACAAAGTGTAATAAGCAATGGATTCTTTTTTTCTCACAGTGGATTTGTGTGTATAGAAGAATAGAAGGTCATTTTAAACAACGCAATGTAATATTATACGTGTTATTTTAACAAGTATAACTTTTGCTCTTTTTCGTCTCTGCACCCAGATTCAAAGGATTCCAAGGAGAAGAATAAAATGGAAATCCTGTACATACTGGTGCCAAGTGTTGCCATTCCCCTGGCCATCGCTTTACTCTTCTTCTTCATTTGTGTCTGCCGCAACAACCAGAAGTCATCATCACCGCCAGTCCAGAGGCAGCCAAAACACGTCAGAGGTCAAAATGTAGAGATGTCAATGCTGAATGCATATAAACCCAAGGTAATATTAGCAATACAAAGCTGCGTTTATTCCATGGGCTAAAGCAAAACGTTCTAACCCTCCCATGCTGAGAAATCAGATGATACAGAATCAGAGTTTTCAAGCGCTAGAGTGTGTTTTCGGCAAATGCAAAGACTAACCATATATCTTTAACTTTGCCCAAGGCACTTTCATCAGCCTGTTCACTTCAGAGTTGGGCCTCCCAAATCCTGCCTTAGCCTAGAGTTGTTGGGTGAGAAGGGAGCCTTGGGAGATGGTCTCGGCCAGCCTCTCAGAACTCAGAATGTGAGCTATTTTTCAAAATTGCAGAGAAGGGAATTTCCATACTTTTCCTACTACAGTGTGTGAGAGAGAGAGATCCAACATAGTTCACAAACTTCACTGTCAAGAAATCCTTTTTATTGTGCAACAATGTGCATATAATTAAAACTACTATACTATATGCTTAAAAATGATTGAGATAGAAAATTTTATATTATGTGTTTTCTTACCACAATAAAAAAAAAGTCCTTTCTATGCTTAACTTAAATCCTTTTCTCTTTGGTTTAAGCAAACTTTAAGAGAAGTGTTGTCCTTCCAACAATCTTTGAATGCTGTTTTATGACAGCCCACCTTAAGTCTTCCCCTCTCTGTGCTAAATCAACCCGCTTCCGTTTTTGCTTTTCTTTCACATCTTTCAACATTTGGGTTGCTCGAGGTCCTGGCCAGGAACCCGGGTCACTGGCCCTTACCTTAAAAGGAGCACCCATGCTACATCTTGGAATGGAAGTACAACACAGACTTTCTCTCAGGAAAGCCAACACCTCAACCCCAGTCTTCTCAGCAAGGAGATTTCATTTAAACAATTTAGGATTCTTGCATCTAAGAGCCTGTGTTTTCTAATTGTTCCAACTCCATAGGAACATTCCTTCATTCATTCAAGAAATATTTATCTTCTCTGTGGGTTAGTGATCATACTATTCTGACCCTCATAAAGAGGAGATGCATTACTTTTAATAAAATTTTAGAGAAAAAAATGTTTTTCACACCCAAAGCAACTGATCCTCTTCTTTAGTAAGTGGAGTAGCACAATTCAGCAACACATAGCCCTCATTTTATTTTATTGGCTTTGCTGTTTAATTTTTTTTTAATTTAAAAGGCCTTAAAAATATTTTTGCTATTATAAATTCATATTTATTGGTAAGGATTTGGGATTTCTTAAATGCTAGAAGTCCATTTTTAAATATTCTGTATCCAGCAAAAACTACTGTTCTCTTTCTAAGCATGATTTTTATCATAAAATTTCCCCATGGAGTTCATACAGTAGCTTGGGGGATGGGTGGAGGTGGCAGGTCAGCTCTTGTGACATCCCAGCTTCTAGATAGCAAAGTTACCTATATTACAGCATTTTATGTATAATAATATCACATTTATTTCTTACCACTTAATGCTACTGCAGAAGTAATGGAAGAAAATAAAGAGGGGTTAATATTGTTAACATTCATGAGATAACACCTAGTTGACCTTGCAGATACTTTTACATATCCCATGACTCAAGCTTCTGGTGCAATAGTCATTGTTCCATGAGATTCTTTCCCTGTCATTTCTGTTATTAAATATTAAGAAACACCAGAACTCTGGATGGGAGAGAGACCCAGATCAGCTGACTTCCAGCAGACACACTGCAGCAGCGACCATCCTGGAGAGATGGGCTCCTCCTTGACGTAGCAGGAACCACAGAAGAGTCATTTCCATTTGGAAAAACTATCAATTTTGTATGTTAGCCTTAATCTGCCACTTAATTCCACTTTTAGCAGAGGTTGGTTTTGCAGTACATGATGTTTCCAACAGAGATCTCAGAGAACTTTGTGGCAAAAATAGAGAAGGCAAATATAGATTGATTAATACAAACTGTCAAGAACTACATCAGGAGCTTGTACATGCATTATCATATTTAATCATCATAGCTATTATATAAGGTAGGTATTATTATTATTGTACAACAAGGGTAACTAAGACTCAAACAGACTAAGTATTTGACCAAGGTCAAAAAGCTAGTAATTGAAAGAGATAAAATGTGAATACAGGATTTTTTTTTCAACTCTAAATAAAACCCTTGCTCTTGCTAACCCCCTGATAACTTTTTCACCGAACGAATCATGTGGGGAGGCGGGAGGGAAGGTTAGGCAAACAACTAAATGTCATCCCACTTGGTCTGTTTGTGCTGAATGGTAACCACAGGCATCCCCCTGGCTTCTGACAAATCTTTAAGAGGCCTGTATAACAGTCACAAGCCTGAAAGATGTAGCCCTAGCCCTGCAAGGGACATGTAAAATTTGACTAGAGTGGTAATAGCTCTCCATCCTCCATGGCCAAAAAGGCAAATGTAAAATATACTGACATGAGTTTTCCCAGAGACTTGGCGAAGTAAACATTGTTTTCATAGTTTCTGGATCATTCCTGAAGTGTGTCTTGCAAAATCTCCCAGTGTCAAGATTTGTCCAACATGAGGTATAGAATTTTTAGCCTTACACAGTTCACAAACACTTCTGAACCAAACTGGAAGTAGAAATGGCTCAAATATTTGACTGGGTTGAGGAGCAGAAAGGAAACAACAAAAACAATGCTAACTTTTTGTTTTTCTTACTCTCCTAAGAGATTTGGCTCCGATGGAATTGAGTTATTCAATTGTTTGTTTTGGTTCTTACTGAGTGCCTTTCCTGGAAAAAGCACAAAGGACTTTGTAGACCTTAAAGAAAATTCCTAAATGTAAACAGAAAATCTCTAAAACTGCTTTGAAAGGTCACTGACACATAAATACTGCATGTACCTATAAAATTTAAAAGGAAGGGACACACATAAGAAAGAAGGAGGAAAAAATTCCTGAAAACAAACACCCAACCAGAGCAAAATCAAAAGGACTTTTGGAGGCAAGGAGCAAAAAGAAAAGAAGAGTAGAATCTGGCTCCCTCAAGCCGCATTCTCCTTTCCCCTTGGCCAATTCAAGTCAAAGGCTCCAGGCTTCTTATTTATCCAACTGAATGTGCCCTTCAGGGTTTAAACTATCCGTTTCCATCTCTCTTCACTTGCTGAGCTGCTCAAATTCCCCCGAGTGTTTGGATTAAGAAGAAGAGGCTCCTCCGGGAGATTAGAAACCGATACCCTTCAGACAGACTGGCTGACGAGGCCTGGCGTGGGTCCCCAGAGAGGTAGGACGGTGCGGTTGGAAGTAGACGCTTTTGATGAGCCACACGTTTCCTTCTGATCTGTGAGGCAAGGAAGCCAGCGGGCCAGAGAGGCATCTTAACACTGAACAGTCTGGAGATGGTGATGCTCTTCCTGGCTCCCCCGCTACCAGCTCTGTCACCCTGAGAAGCCACCTAGCCTTGTGCAGTTCAATTTTCTCAGCTGTTCAGAGAAAGAAAGAGACTGTGTTCAAGCAAAGGACTGTTTATTTATTTTCCCTTTATTTTGTTCAGCCAAAGATTTCAAGCCATTCAATCCTCTGATGAGGACTCTAGTGATGCCTGAACTAAGCAGGAGTTTTCTATATTGCATTACGAATTTTACAGTCTGAGTGGGTTGTTTTTTTTAAATACTGGGGAAACTGAACCTTCTCAGAGGAGCCTGGAAACGCTCACTTCCCTTCTCTCTGATCTTTCCTTTGCTCCTCCTGCCCCTGCCCCCACCTCGCCAAACCATCATGACGGAAAAGCAGCATTCTTTAAGCACGCGTGGGTATGAGAGAGAAGATATGGAGTGCGCTCTTGGGGAGCAAGGAGGGAGCGGCCGGTCTCCCCTTCAAGCACAGGGTGGGCCCCATTCAGTCCGGGCCTCCTGGCTCCTCACCTACTTGGGGTTAGGCTCCCAGTGAGGCTGAAGGGTGGAGGAGTTTGAGAACGGGGGTGAGGAAGAGTGGAGGCGGGCCAGGGTTGGGGAGGCCGCCAAAGCCTGAAGAGCCCCTGTGGTCGAACTCCTGCAGCTCCTGGCTGATGCAAGGAACATTTGAGGGGAGAGCAAGATCTGCCTAGCCTTCCAAAGCTGGTGACTGTATATTATTTCTCAGTGTATTCTCGTCTCTTGCCAGCTTCTCTGTTTTTTCACTTCCAAGCAATTCATGTCTCTTTATTCCTTTCCAGCCAAAGTAGTTGCTGAATGTACTGAAATTTGATTATATTCTCTGTGCCTGTTTCATGTGCCAGCAATGTGCTCCTATCTAAAAAGCCCTGCTAGAGTCTGGCTACCCTTTTGAATCCCTTGTCCTTACCAAATGTCATCATACTTCGTGCTAAAATATCCTCACTGACTCCCCCACTCGCTCCTTAAAGCCATTGTCTCCCAAGAACTTCTGAGCTCACCGTCGTATTGACATGGTTCTCTTGGGAATCGCCAGTGATGTAATTTAATCCAGTGACCTCTTCCAAGTCTTCATCCTCTTTAATTTCTCTGGAGCATTTGATATTCTTAACCACCACCTTGAAATACTTTTTCCCTTGGCTTTCTTCCTATCGCCTTCTCACATTGCCTTCACTGGTTCTTCTTTTAATTCCCTAAATGGGAGCATCCTCTGAGCTTGTCCGTCCTCCTTTCCTCTCTCCATCTCTCTCTCTCATGCTGACTTCATCCTCTGGCATTGCTTTAGCTCCCACTTGAGTGTAACGCTTCCCCAGCCTGGAAGGACCAATCTCAAGTCATAAAATTCTCCATCCCAGCACCCAAGAGTCCATACTATCTGGGCCTACTTTATCTTCCCAGCCACATTTCTCCCTTAGTATGTTTCTGGGAGATAGTTTGGTATCTTCAACGAGCAAGAATTTAGAGGCAGAGAGATATGGCTACAAGTTTTGGCTCCATTTTCTACTGGCCACAAGCTCTTAAGCAAATAACTTCTCTGAACCTTTTATTTTCTCATCTGTAAAAGCAAGGATAGAAATAGTACTTACAAGGGATATTTCTGACATTTTGAGTTAGTGTGTCTGGCACCTCACAGGTACTCAATAGGCAGAAATTACTATTATTTTGTTACAGTGATGACTACAAATCTTTTAATGGAGCCAGTGTCGTGCACAAGAGAATGTGGGTTGGGGAGGAAGCTGTAGAATCCAGCAGCCCACAGCATTAACTCGGGTGAGGACAGAGACAAGAGAATCCCAGCAAAGATTACAGAGGCAGCTCTTTGGACAGCTTTGGTATTCTTCGTGCTCATCCTGTTAGCATAAATCCCCCCGCCCCACAGCCTGGATAAAATCCATCAGGGTGGAGAGGGTCTGACGGGAAGGCTGGGAGGCTGTCCAATACATAACCTCAGCCTCAACCAGTATCTATAGAAATTTTACTCCTGGGGAAAACAAGTATTATAAATAGATAAATTACAAATGGGTATTATGAAAAAACTATAGTATTTCATTATTGAGATCATGCTGCATTATCTCAATAAAATCTGTAAAATAACTCCAGGAACTACATACAAATTTGAGCCTGATTTGGGAGGGTGAGAAAACTGAGGCTTGAGATTCAGAGTTTGCCCAAAATCACACACAACTCGTAAGTGGCAGAGCTAAAGCTCGAGCCCAGGTCTGCCCAGGTCCAGAGCCCAGGTGTTTCCCTCTCTCACTCTATCGCTTTCATTTTCAGGCTGACTGAAACATATGAGCCCAAGTTATGAGCACATGGTAGCTCAAGCTGACATTAAAATTACTGGCATCTGTTCTGTCTATTTCCAGGCAGAATAGAACCTCTCCCATTGGCATTATAAAGTAACTCCACCGCAGAATCAACCCTGGTCACCACCAAACATTCAAACTAACTATCAGAAAGTTACGTTATAGGGAAAAGAAATGCTTCTGAAGTTAAATCACTTCCAGAGAAGTGCAGCTGAACTCTGAGCAAATGTGGCAAAATATTGGTTGAAACTCCCTCTAGAATTTGATTGCATAAACCAGAAGGCACTTAGTTCAGCTGTAGTCTTTGAAAATGTCCATAACCTCCCAAAATAAAATGGTTATAGCCTCTAAGCTTTTACAATGTAATCATTTCCGTTTATGAGTGGAGTCCATTGTTTCACAGGCCCAACACTGTTTACCTAAGAACCAGTAAAATGTACAAGAAAGGAAAGTAGGCTTTGGAATCAAGTAGACCCATGTCAACGGCCAAGACCCGATACTAAGAAATCTCAACTTCATATACTCTCCAGGGCTCTCATGCCCAATTCGGGCAAAGGTTGCCACCGGCAGGTTTTGTTCCTTTATTCCAGTCCGCCCATAGAGACAACTGAGCATCAACAGAGTAAGGTGTAGCTCCGAAACCATAGAGCTTTCAGTTCTCGAGCATTCTGCTTTCACACCAGTGGTCCTCACTCTTGTCAAAAGTGGAGCCCTTTGAGGATGGAATGGAAACTCTGCTGCCTCTCCCCAGAAATTGCTCCAACTTTCGGGTCAGACATACTTGGATTTGAATCCTGGCATCGCCACTTAGTAGTTGTGCTTCTTCGGGCAGGCCACTTAACTATCGAATGCCTTCGTGTCTTGATTCATAAAATGGGCATTCAGTATGAATCTCACAGGATCGTGATGAGAATTAAATGAGTTGAGGCATTAAGCACTTATCTCGGAGGGCAGACAAGGGAGTGTAGCGCAGTCATTAGCAAAGCAGGCTCTGGCGTCTGAATTGACAACCTGCTAGCTGTGGGACCACTTAACTGCTCTGTTCCTCGGGATGATGAGATCGGTCACTATGATTAATGGGGATTAATCATAGTGACCGATCTCATGAGGTTATTATAAGACTGAAAGGAGTTAATATGTACAAAGTACTTACAGCCTAACATAAAAGCATTCAAAAATACCACAGCCATTATTGTGATCTCAGATTAAATACATGGCAAGTATTTAATACATGGTAGATATTATTAAGTTCAGATCACAAACATCTAGGATAGGAGCTGTGTCTTCTCTCTTTCATATTTCATCATATACCAGTCTAGAGTGTGTGTCTGTGTGTGTGTGTGTGTGTGTGTGTGTACTCTTCAGTATATATTAATCGTATATACAGTATCAGTTGACTGATGCAATCAGCTATATCCTAAATGATTGGCTCTACATGAAACTAGGGAAAACTGATGACATAGCCCAAGCTATAGAGAGATTTATATTTCAAAACCTTGAATCTCACTAAAACAGTAGCCATGCAGTATATAAACCTAGTAAATGCTCATCAATGGCTCTTGCATTTTTCTCTACTTGGCATTCCCAAAAGCATCTTTTCAAGCACAGTATTGTTTTCTTTCACTTATGTAAGTCTGAATTGCTCAAACGGGTTCTTCAGAGACACTGTGGTCATTGACGATGCAGGAAGCAGGGACTCAGATCATTATATTATTGGCTGATCTAGAAAGCTATATCCATTTATTCCACTGGCTCTCTACGTGAGACCTCTAGGCCAGAAACATTCTCATCAACTTAGAACTATCAGAAATGGAGAATCTCAGACCTATGTAATTAGAAACTGTGGAGTGGGGCCTCCACGCGGTTCTTCTGATGCCTGCTCCATCGTCGAGTATCCTGATCAGTCCCTGAGATTCGGAGAGCAGGTCAGTCCACAAGGAATACAGATCTCAGAGAAAACTGTGCTTTCAAAGAGAAAAAGGACCTGGGGAAGCCCTCCTATTACCACAGCTACCCCTCTAGCTTCAACAGGGCCAGGGTGTGTCTCGTCATTCATCTGATGGAGCGAGGACAAAGTCCATGCCATGGAACCTGCTCTTCTCCTGTAGACATTTGTGTCTGGATAGAATCTACTTCACAAGAATAGCACAGGAGATGTCTTAAAGGGCAGCAGTCAGTGTTGGGGCATTAGAATGTGGGAAATGAGCCAGTCTGAGTGAGAGGGACTGCAGAGGAGGTTTGGGGCTAACTTATGAATATGAACTTGGGTCCTTTTTCTACACCTGTTAGAGCCCCCCTCCTATCCTAGAGAAACACCCTGAGCTCAATTCCCTCCACTCTAACAGAGCTCTGCTTTTCACCTGTGAGTCTTCTTCAAGATGGGCCCGCAAGTAGAGCAATCATCTGCCATTCAGCTTGGAGGCAAAAAGTCACAGAGCAGGCTTCATGCTGCACACAAAAGTTGGCGGGTGCCACAAAATCCTCCCTTCACTTCCTATGTAATCGCTTATGTAAAGTGACCAGGAAATAGCAGGCCAGTAGTAAGCTGCTTTACGAGGAGTCATTTCAAATGTATTATCACCTAAGGTGTCACTTCCCTAAGATGGAAAGAGATAAAGCCACTGGGTCTGCCCTCCTGACCCATCTACAGCCACTGATGTCATTACACTTTTTAAAAAACTCTACCCATGGCCCATGGCTTTCATCTCTAACATTAAGAGATCTGAAAGGGCCCCCCATCCTCAGTACTCAGGGGTAAGGTGAAAGCAGCTCTATCAGCGGTTTAGATGGTACCACCGTACTCACATCTGATGCACGTCTCAATGACTCGCATCTGAAAGGTTCTTCCTTCATTTTCCTTCTGGGAAGAGCTCATTTAAACTCTACTAGGTTGCTCTTCAGAAATCTCTAAGGGAAGAAGTACAATCAGATCTTCCAACAATGTATCAACTTCAACAGCCACCTTTATCCCCCTCCCCATCAAAAATTATATAATTTTTTAAACCGCACTGAGGCAGATGTGTGTTTACTTTGAGAAGGAAAAATGTTAACATTTAAACTGAAAGCCTGTTTCAGTTTTAAGGTACTTAATTGCCTTACAGCATATAATAAACGGAGGCCATCTTGTGATTCAACTAATGGAGGGAGTGATAAAGAGATAGCAGCCGGGGACCCTATTCGTTCCAGTTTTCCTTTGTACTTGGTTTACTTTGGCACAGTGCCTCATGTGTATTTTACACTTCTTTACATTTTGTACATCCCTGTATGACAAATACTTGTCAAACAAAAACTAAACAGATTTATAACCCCTTAACTTGAAATGAGCCAAAATTGAACTGCCAAAACTTTATGACTTCATTTTCTTTCATAGTTTTCCACTACATTGGTTCAAACAGACAAACCCCGCTGGAGGTCAAGCAGAGGTCATTTCACTTTCATTACTAAAATATAATTTACAATATGCCAGACCTAAACAAGTTTAGCCTAAAGGGTTTGTATAATGTAAACCATCTGTTCCTCAACAATACAGCTAATTTCCTGCCATCACCGTACCGTCTACTGACTGCTTCTTTAAGGGTTTTTATGATTTTTTAACTAGTTCAGGATTTATGTAAAATTTGAAAATGAGTCTGTAGTTAAGACTCATTTGTACCAAGTAACTTGAGCATTTTAAAAATGCAAATCACTGTGTAAATTGTTCCCCTGAAACCAAGTTTTTTCGGGGCATGTCCATGCCGGCTGCTGCACAGGTGTTCAAAGGAAAGGTTTGGTGGAATCTGCCATTTTAGATGCTTTCCCTGCCTCTTTCCAAAGCAAACCCCCAAATTTGGTTCTGAGGGGCTCTGGAAGCTACTCATTTCTTCTATGGGGTGGAGAAGACTTGGGACTATATAGATGGCCCGCTGGGTATTGGTGACGTATGACAAGAAACACTTTGAGGCAAAACGTAATCTCTTTCATGTGTCTGAACAGGGAGAAAGAACGATTATAATTCCACAGAGTGACCACACACTAAAGTCCCACCTTATAGCCCTGCAAGGTGGCAGGGCCCAGGCTGAGCCTGCAGAGACGTTCTGCGTCAAACTGGCATTGCCTGCCAGCAGGCTTCTCTGCTTTCAGAGAGAATGGGGTGGCCGGAAGCAGAGGGCCTTGCAGAAAAAAAGTGCAGCTCTTTTGGCTCTCTAGAATACCTTGATCCTTTCTTTAAGCCTCTTTCTCCATCTGTAAAATGGCAAGGGTAAGTGTTCTTCTTCCAAAGGTGAATACGAGAGAGCTAATTTGCTTGCCTCAATGGAGGAGAATGCAGCCTTCCTAGCTGTGAAGCCCCAGGCCATGCTTCAGGCCGGTGCCAAGGTCCTGTCCACCCCCTCCTCTCCTCCCATCTCCAGAAGTCAGGCTGGTTCACTTCCTTTTCCCATCTGCCACCATCTGCTCTTCCACATGGGTTCTTGGGGCCTCCACCCCCATCCGCATGTCAGAGGAGCAGGGCACACAGGTCACCCAACGTCTCACCCACCCTCGGGCTCCAAAACAAATTCTCTGTCATTTTTTAAAGAATTTTTCTAAAAAACTAACAACTACAGGAGAACATAGAAAAATTAACAGGAGGAAATTTCAACACGTTTTTAAAAAAACCTTGAGGGAATTATAGAAGACCTCTAGAAAGAACTGCTTAAGGCTGTAAATGGAGCTAAATCATTTGCATTTACTCCACTTCCTGGATGACTTCCCTAATAAGGATAATAAGAATGATTTAAAGCACACTTATTAGGTGGAAATTATTTTCATACATCATTGTATATTTAATCCCTACTGCAACTGTGCAACCTAGATATTACATTATTTCATAGATATAGAAACAGAGGTTCAGAAAAGGAAACTCACTCAAGATCGGCAGCTGATATATAGGACCTACCCAACAAGGTTACTGTGTTAAATGAGTTAATATTTGTTAACTGCTTAGAACAGTGTCTGGACCATAGTAAGTGCTATATAAGTATTAACTATTGTTAATAGTAAGCAGCAGATCCAAGAGGCAAACCCAGATTTGTACGTATCCAAAGCTCACTTGGTTTGAATTACATCACACTGCCTATGGGTTTATTTCAAGCGGTGGAGAATGAGGGGGTGTTGGGTTTCTAGCTCCTCATTATATCAGTCTGGGGATCCTGTTTAGGTCAAAAAATTATACCTACTATGCTGTTCGAGGGACCGGCATAAAAAAATTGGATTTATTTACCTCATTTGGAAAAGTTCTTATGGAAATCCCTAATCTTAACCTCATGCAGGAAAAATTCACCTTAGGTTACTCTTGCCAACAAAAGTAAAATCATCCAAGTTCTGCAAGAGAAAAAAGTAGGGTAAGTTCAACAGGTTGGTTACCTTGCTCATTACGCACACCTTGGTCTCCCGCAGAATCCAGACCTATAAGCAAAAGGAAAAATGGTGGATGGACCTATAATTGCAGAAGAAATTTCCTGATTCAGTCAGATGGAAAGATTGGCCTTATGTTTTTTAATTTAATTATTTAATTTTTTGAACTGGTAATATATTCACCTGGTTCAAAAATTGAAAAGTATAAAGGTGCATGAAGTGAAAAATCCCTCACCTCTGCCCCTTCCTTCTAGTTCCACCTGTCCCCAGCAACCACTTCTGTTTCCCGAGTATCCTTGTACCCCTTCACGGTTTCTTTGTGCTTATGCAAAGAAATATGAATATATCCATTCTTTTTCTCCTCATCTCTTTCACAGAAGCCACAATACAGCATTAATTGTTCTTTTGCTTTTTTAGCTGAACAAAAGAATTTTTGGAGACCTTTCCGTATCAGTATACAGAAAGCATCCTCATTCTTTTTTTTTTTTTTTTTACAAATATAGAATATTCTGTTTACTGGCTCCACCATAATTTATTTAATCAGCTCCCTTTATGGGGACATGTAGATCATTTCTAATATTTTACTATTACAAACAATACTATAATGAATAGGACTCGATCAATAAGCTTTTAATTTACTGAAAGTTTAAAGCAACACATTACCATCACTTTCAGCACAAGTAACTTTCCTATGAAGCATTTCTAAATATAAACTCCATAAAATCTGCTTTGATGAACAAATGAGACCAATTTGTAATGAGAAATATTATTTGCATAGAAGAATTAATGTTCCAAAATCCTTGATTCCGTCTTGTCATTTTAAGTGGGTGTTTTGCTGCAAGTTTATTTACACATATAATTGGATTAGTGAGCATTTTGCCCTGGAAAATATCAACCTAGAACAAATCTTATCATGATGAATTCTAAATTTGTAGAGTTTAGATATGAGAAATTTTCTACTCAATTTTCTAAACCATTGTTTTGAAAGTTTGCAGAGAGTTCTGTATTGCGATTTAAAAATGTACGGAGAGCTCTGAATTTCCTATATATTTGCAATATTGGCAGTTTCAACTGGGATACTAAGAGAAGTATTCTTTTTTAAAAAATAAAAATTTAAAGTGCAGGGATTATTTTAAAAATCAGAATTTTATGTACAACAGCATTGCTTTTATAACCTTTTTTCTAAAAATTAGACTAAACATCAGGCTATATTTGAGGTGAATTTTAAAACAGTAAAAACACATAATGTTATAGACATTTACTGCCAAGATCAAATATCATAATTCAATACTTGTTTTCATTATGAGCTAGATGCCTTTTTCTGTCTATTTTAAGGTCAATCTCTAAATAACCCACTTGAGAAGCCCCAGGGTCACAGATTGGTATAAAGGGCAATGCTTCCCTTCAAGAAACTGAAATCTGATTAAGAGGACAAAATGTATGCATAAAAAGAACAGCAATATCAAGGCAGCTATATCTAAAAGTTAAATAGCACTTACCATGTGCCAGACGCAGTTCTGAGGACTTTACAAATGTTGTCGTTAAAAGTTTACAATGACCCTATATGTATAGTTATTATCATTCCATTTCATAGATGAGGGAATTGAGGCCCAAGGTTATATATTGTATCGTATCCAGGGTCATACAGCTGGTATGAAGCCATATAGTGGAGAAGGCAGGGTTCCAACTCAGATTGTTTGGCTGTGGAGGTCGTATGTGTAATAGGCCACCACTCTGCCTCTTGCATATGGTGGCATTTACAGTAAAGCCAAAGGACCCCAGTGGAGCAATGACCATAGCAGTCAGGGAAACTTTCAGGAGAGGCGGAGCCTAAAATACACATTTTAGGAAAGAAAGGATTTGATATATAGAGGGTAACACATTCAAACCTTCCCACCTCTACTGTGAGCACCTCAGAACAACAATCTTTCATTTTTGTTTCTCTGATTTTTAGCAAAATAAATATCCTAAGAATGGCAGAGCATTGGAGGAACAAAAATATTGGGCAAGAATGTGTGTGGTTTGGGGGTCAACACTGAGGAGATCTATTTAGCTAAAGTGATGCTATCACATAGGCTGTGGTCCCCAACCCCCACTGTGGACCAGAACTGGTCTGCGGCCCGTTAGGGACGTGGCTGCAGAGCTCCCCTGTACCCCACTCACACTCCGTTCATGGAAAAATTGTCTTCCATGAAACTTAGGAACTGGGGGCTACACAGGGGGAGGTGAGCAGCAGGTAAGCGAGCGAAGCTTCGTCTGTATTTACAGCCACTCCCCGTCTGTATTTACAGCCACTCCCCGTCTGTATTTACAGCCACTCCCCATCGTTTGCATCACCACCTGAGCTAGGCCCCACCCCCCGCTGCCCGCACCCATTCATGGAAAAATTGTCTTCCGTGAAACCTGTCCCTGCTGCCAAAAATGTTAGGGACCACTGACATAGAGGAGCAGCCAGGGATCATGTCAGGAAGGTGGCTTAGGACCAGACCACAAGTACACAAAGTGCCAGGCTAAGAATCCAGGCTGTGTCCTCTGCAGTAGTGCTTCCCACGCCCTAACATTTCCGGAAATCACTGGGGTCTTGTCAAATGCACACACTGACTCAGTAGGTCTGACGTGGGCTGGAAAGTCTGTGTTTACGGTAAGTTTTGAATGATGCTGATGTTGCTGGTCCTCACATCATACTTGGAGTAGCAAGATGCTAGATAACAGCAGGAAACCGTTTCTGGGCTGGGGTTGGGAGTGAAGGATAGGGGTGGAATAGAAAGTTGCCTAAGGCACCTCCTCTAAATTTCAGCCAGCCGGGCCAGCATGGTGGCTCACGCCTATACTCCTAGCACTCTGGGAGGCTGAGGTGGGAGGATCCCTTGAGGTCAGGAATCCAAGACCAGCCTGAGCAAGAGCAAGACCCCACCTCTACTAAAAATAGAAAAATTAGCCAGGTATTGTGGATTGGGAGCTGAGGCAGGAGGATTACTTGAGCCCAGGAATTTGAGGTTGCTGTGAGCTATGATGACGCCACTGCGCTCTACCTGGGATGACTGAGTGGGACTCTGTCACGAAAAAAATAAGTTGCAGCCAAGAATTTTAAAGACATATAGACCTACCATATTGTATTTAATCTATTTATAGAACCTTTTTCTATATGCCCCACCCTTCCTTTCAGACTCCAAGATGTCTTGCCTGAAGAAATATTTTAAGCCACACTTTTCCTTTCTTTCATACAGAGCAAGGCTAAAGAGCTGCCTCTTTCTGCTGTACGTTTTATGGAAGAACTGGGTGAATGTGCCTTTGGAAAAATCTATAAAGGCCATCTCTATCTCCCAGGCATGGACCACGCTCAGCTGGTCGCCATCAAGACCTTGAAAGACTATAACAACCCCCAGCAGTGGACAGATTTTCAACAAGAAGCCTCCCTGATGGCCGAACTACACCACCCCAATATTGTCTGCCTTCTAGGTGCTGTCACTCAGGAACAACCTGTGTGCATGCTGTTCGAGTACACGAATCAGGGGGACCTCCACGAGTTCCTCATCATGCGATCCCCACATTCCGACGTTGGCTGCAGCAGCGATGAAGATGGGACTGTGAAGTCCAGCCTGGATCATGGAGATTTTCTGCACATTGCAATTCAGATCGCGGCTGGCATGGAATACCTGTCCAGTCACTTCTTTGTCCACAAGGACCTTGCGGCACGCAATATTTTAATCGGAGAGCAACTTCATGTAAAGATTTCAGACCTTGGGCTTTCCAGAGAAATTTACTCCGCTGATTACTACAGGGTACAGAGTAAGTCTTTGCTGCCCATTCGCTGGATGCCCCCCGAAGCCATCATGTATGGCAAATTCTCTTCTGATTCAGATATCTGGTCCTTTGGGGTTGTCTTATGGGAAATTTTCAGTTTTGGACTCCAGCCGTATTATGGATTTAGTAACCAGGAAGTGATCGAAATGGTGAGAAAGCGACAGCTCTTGCCATGCTCTGAAGACTGCCCGCCCAGAATGTACAGCCTCATGACGGAGTGCTGGAATGAGATTCCTTCCAGAAGGCCAAGATTTAAAGATATTCATGTCCGGCTTCGGTCCTGGGAGGGACTCTCAAGTCACACCAGCTCTACTACTCCTTCTGGGGGAAATGCTACCACGCAGACGACCTCCCTCAGTGCCAGCCCAGTGAGTAATCTCAGTAACCCCAGATATCCCAATTACATGTTCCCAAGCCAGGGCATTACACCACAGGGCCAGATTGCTGGTTTCATTGGCCCACCAATACCTCAGAACCAGCGGTTCATTCCCATCAATGGATACCCAATACCTCCCGGATATGCAGCATTTCCAGCTGCCCACTACCAGCCAACAGGTCCTCCCAGAGTGATTCAGCACTGCCCGCCTCCCAAGAGTCGGTCTCCAAGCAGCGCCAGTGGGTCGACTAGCACTGGTCATGTGACCAGCTTGCCCTCATCAGGATCCAATCAGGAAGCAAATATTCCTTTACTACCACACATGTCAATTCCAAATCATCCTAGTGGAATGGGTATCACCGTTTTTGGCAACAAATCTCAAAAACCCTACAAAATAGACTCAAAGCAGCCATCTTTGCTAGGAGACTCCAATATTCATGGACACACCGAATCTATGATTTCTGCAGAACTGTAAAATGCACGACTTTATAAATGTGGTATACAGGACAAACTAGAAAGCCGTAGAAAAGATTTATATTCAAATGTTTTTATTAAAGTAAGGTTCTCATTTAGCAGACATGGCAACAAGTATCTTCTGTGAAGTTTAACTGTGTCTTACCATGCAGAACAGACACTAGCCAGAAAAGAAACAAAAACAATGTGGGATTTACATTCCATCGAGGTACAAGACATGATGCTGGGATTGGAACACAGTGGTTTCAAGGACTGAAAACTGCAAACGAGTGAAGAGGAAAAGAACCTTGTGATTAGACGTCAAACCAAAAAGGAAAATCAAATGGTGCTTTGTGACTGGTCTCTCCCCAAAATGTATATATACCATAGCATTTGTCTACCTGCTGTCTTTTCTTCGGGACAGATGTTCAGGAATTATATTGATTCAGTTTAGATTCTGTGCATGTTTGTATGGCAGTGATGTTCAGAATCAATGAGGAAACTTTAGGCCAAATTTGAAATCCCGGATGGAAATGAGCCATAAGACAAAGTAGACCATCCCCTGAAGCCTTCTCTGTAGTGGGGCTTCTTTGGGAAGGTGCAGAGTGTGCCTCTTTGGGAACCTCCTCTTCTGGTCATGACGGCCTTTTCCACAATTCCTTTTTCACAGCATTTCCTGTTTACACAGCCCTTGAAATAACACAGGGCATCGGACCATAAGAAGGCTAGATGCGGATGCTGGAAATGATTTTTGATCGATAGTTCACTTTGCCACATTAGGAATAAGGTGCCAAGGGAAGCACAGTCAGGGGTCCCTCAGCCCAGATCAGCATCCATGGGAGAGGAAAAAGGGTTCCCATGGTGACAGCCTCCACAGGAGCTTCCCTGGATCAGTAACATTGAAAAATAAATGTGTGGCTATAAATGAGCACACCCACGCCCACACCCACGGTTGTCCAAGGTGTCAGGGTGCTTACCATCAACAGACTCTAGGGAAGTGGGCAACCCCATGATGATATCAATATTTAGCAAATTTAAAGTTTCTCTCACTTTTTTTTCATGCTAGAAATGTTCACAGATTTGATTCTAGCCCCAAGAATTATAACAATTTATTCATAGAGTTAGTTGGAATCCAAAGACAATGAATTCTATTTTGTAAAATACTACATATTTGTAAAAAGCAAGTACGGAGTTCTCATTTCAAAGACTACCAAGAACTGAATTTTCTAAGCTGGTAAATACAAGCGACACGATCATTTTTGCCTTAGCTAGAAGGAGGTATCAAATGTGCATCTCATGGCATTTACCTGCCAACCATGTTTTGCCAAGTTTAGAATTCTTATGGGTTTCAAGTTCTATATAGAAAGGAATTTTGTATTTGATTTTTCTCTTGTTAAAAAAAAAAACTCCTTTATTCTAAGAACAAAGTCTCATTTTCATTTTAAAGGTATAAGAGAATTATAAAGAGACTTACAGGATCTAAAGTAATTCCTGGAAATGATATTTAATGAGGAGAATGTATGAGAATTAGAAACACATTGAGGTTTCTATTTTTTAAAATACAATTTAGCAGGAGAAATCAAGAAAATATGTTTACCAAAGTGTGTTGCAATTTTCCCAAACCTGAGTCTTCAAACCACAAACATGAACTTATAGGTACTGTGAACTCAAGGAATTGGCTATATCCAGATTTCTGGGCAATAAATTAAGACATTTTTGTGGCATAAATAAGCTGATTCAGAAATTACATTTCTTAACTTTAGGTAGAGGAGAATATTTGTATCCTTTTGTTGCTATGCAACTGTTTAATGATGAAGCTTCAAACCACAATTTTGTATATCATATGACAATCAATTGTTTTCCAAGAATATTTATTATTTTAAGTAAACACAATTTCAGTGAATCTGAGTTTTTCTAGGAGTCCCTTAAAGGGAAATTAGCATTCCATGAGCCAGTAAAATACCTACTCTGGAAAAACATTATTATGGATAAAAAATAAATTCAAGTTAGTTTTTTATAAAGAACTATAACATTTATTTTAAACATTTTATAATAACTGAAATCATTAAGGTGAACAAGCAAAATTTCAAAACCACTTGTAATAATGTATTTTATAATAGCACTGTGATACTATATAACACAGTTCCTTTTGTATTAAAGTAGTATTTTTTCACAAACTGAAAATATCTTTGCTTTGTTGACAATGTTTTGTAAGATGACTTTATTTTCGGATTTTTTTTTTTGCACAAAACTATGTTTATGGTTTGTATCACAGAAGTGAAAATATATCTCTGCATTTTTATATCTGGTCTGTTTTCTTGTTTCCTTTGTTTGTTTTTTTTAGCTTGATATAAACTTACTTCAAATATATGATGACCATATTCAGATATCTGACCCTACCATATCTTTCCCTATTTTCACTGCATGCATTTAATCATTGTATTACTTAATGTTTGATGTGTTATTATGGGCATTTCAAATAGACACGCATTGAATTGTAATGACAAAAAAAGGCTATTTTATATTGAGGATATATGCATTTGTATTTCACACACCAGAGATGATATTAAACACTGATTATTTTATGCTGCTGTTTATTAAAAATGTTTACTATAAAATATTATTTCCTGAACATTGCTATCATAGAGATATTTGGGAATTTTAATATTATTTCTCCTAATTATTTACATTTCATAGAAAGAAGAATCACAATTCCTATTTCTTGTTATTTCAATGAAATTACATTTTTTAAGTAGGCTTTTAAAAGGACTTGGGAATTCTTTTGCTAGAGACCATAGGTAGAGTGGGAAATCCCAATGATTTCATAACCAAATACTATCCACCTATATATGGCAAGCTTTGGAATTTTAAAATCAAAATAATATGTTGAATAATTACTTTACAACCAATGGGAATGTAAAAAAATGGTTTTAAGAAAAGAGTTGCATCCTTTTCTGCCTTGATGTTTCCATATGAACTTAGACATCAAAAATCATGTCTTTGGACTCTAAAGAAGAAAAGGTGGTGTACATCTTATCATGTCCAACTTAGATTCCAACCATATTGATAAAATAAAAGAAACGTGGCCATTTAATTGTCACAGCTTATCTTTATGACCTTATTTGCCCAAAAGAAAGAGTTCCCCATCTGGCGATTAATACACACTGTCAAGGAAAATGAGTATCATTATGAAAGTTCAAAGAACTTGTCCGTTTCTGCTGTTTAATACAGAAGGGAATACAATAAAACCTTCAGGGCCTTATCCATCTGTTTTAGGTACAGCTCTTGTCACCACCTCAACGATCAAACTCAGTAAAGCAATGCCTTCACATGGCAGTGAGATCCGTGTCAGGTTGGGTTTCTCCCTCTCACTTGAATTCCTGGATCTGCCCTTCACTCCCGTTTCCTTCTTATGTCTCCCATACTCTTGCCCCTCCCGCATCCCCAATCCCTTCAATTCTGAGAGTCCCTTAATTCCCTAATCGCCAACATGTGCAAACTCCCAGCATCCCCCTCCCATAATGCCTACTACAAGCCACAAAATACTGAATAAAGAGGAGCTCAATTATCTATACACCTTCAAAGGGGAATACTTATCCCAGTGGTTCCCAAAGTAAGAAGCAGCAGCACCCTGAAACTTGTTAGAAATGCAAATTATTGAGCCTCACTTAGAAGTACTAAATTAGAAATTCTGGAGATGGGACCCAGAAATTTGTGTTTTAACAAGCCCTCCAGGTCATTCTGGTGTACTCTAAAGATCGAGAACCACAGAACCAACCTAATGTAAAAGAAGCAGGTGAATCATTAAATTTTTGGTGCTATATATACAAGCGTTTAATACCATTTTAGCTACTTTATTCCCCTTAAATAAAATTAAGATTTACTTAAAAATTCAGTACTAAAAATTCAGCACTAAAATGGCTAACACTTTTTGTGTTAGCCATTTGACAATTTGTTATTTTTTTGTTCACTTGGACAGAAAACTGACAGCACCTAGCTTTTGTCAAGAATATATTCCTCATATAATCGACCCAAGACTTACATTCTTGGATAGCGGCCAAAAGCTTTTTTCTTCATATGGACAAGCTCAAAGAAGTTGATCTCTTAGTACACCTTTCGACTCTTGAACTGATTATTAACAAAACTAGAACTTCCTTCTGTGTGGCAACTTAAAGTTAAGGCCAAGGATAGACTGGTCATTTTGAGGAGGCCAAGGCCCAGCCCGTAGTCAGCATCAAGCAGAAAGCTGCTGCAGAAGCTCCCCTCCCTCCACCCCCTGCGCCTCCTGTGACGCCCTGACCCACCCAGCCGGCTGGATGCAGTCACCTGTGGCTTGTTCCGCTGTCTCCCTTTGCCAGCTGTGGTCCATCAGTCCTTAGATGGCTGTGAGTGCTACTCAGCTGGGGCTTTGCTCCCCACTGCCTTACGTCCAGAGGCTGAAAGCTCTGAGGGAGGAGAGCACGAGGGATCCAAGGGAGGTACTAGAGGTGAAGTTCATGCTCTTCTTAATTGAGAGAGCAGTTTTTTCAGCCAGTAGCTCAAATGCTAAAGAAGAAGCACTAGATTAGAGGAGAAAAAGGAGCAAGAGTATACACACAAGAAAGGTTTTTTTTTGCAACCAAAATATTACTGCACCCAAAGTTAAATGCCAAGACTATTAACACACTGTTAACTCAGGAAAGGGAGAGCCTTACAAACCAACAAAGCACTCAAGGTCAATGTAATCCTCTGGGAAATTAGTCTGAGAAGGCTTAAAAATATAGAGACATACAGGGTTTGCTGACATATTTATAACTAGTTGAATCTTAAGTACCTATGAATTGCTTATTCACAAATGAGTACCATAGCATTTGCTGACCAGGCGTGGCAAGATACATATTCTTACCGAAGTGACTGTTAATAAATACAGTCATGAGTCGCTTAACAACAGGGGTACCTTCTGAGAAATGCCTCATTAGGCAATTTCTTCTGTGTGCAAACAGCATATGTGTTCACACAAACCTAGATGGTGTATCCTACTACACACCTAGGCTGAGTGATATAGCCTGTTTCTCCTATGCTGTGCAGCATGTCACTCTACTGAATACTGTACGCCACTGTACCACAACAGTAAGTATTTGTATATGTCAATGTATCTACACATAGAAAAAGTACAGTAAAAATATGGTATAAAAGATAAGGTAAACCCGTGTAGGGCACTTACCTTGAACAGAGCTTGCAGGATTGGAAGTTGCTCTGTGTGAGTCAGTGAGTGAGCGTGAGTGAATGTGAAGGCCTAGGACATTACTGTGCACTACGACAGACTTTATAAACATTTTACACGTAGGATACACTAAATTTATTTTAAAAAATTTCTTTCTTCAATAGTTAACCTTAGCTAACTAAATTTTTACTTTATAAACTTAAAATTTATTTAACTTTTTGACTCCTTTGTAATCACATTTTGCTTAAAACACAAAATACTGATTTTTTTCTTTATATTTTTATTCTATGAGTTTTTCTATTTTCACAATTTTTTATTTTTTAAACTTTTTGGTTAAAAACTACAACACACACACACATTAGCCTAGGTCTCTATAGGGTTGGGATCATCTATATCACTGTCTTCCACCTCCACATCTTGTCCCACAAGAAGGTCTTCAGGGGCGATAACATGAATAGAGCTGTCATCTCTTAGATATGCCTTCTTCTGGAATACCTCCTGAAGGACCTGCCAGAGGTTGTTTACAGTTAACTTTTTTTGGTATAAGTAGAAGGAGTACACTCTAAAATAACAATAAAAATTATAGTACAATAAATACATAAACCAATAACATAGTTGTTTATTATCATTATCAAGTATTATGTACTGCACATAATTATGTGCTATCCTTTTATACAACTGGCAGTGAAGTGGGTTTGTTTTCACCAACATCACCACAAATGTGAGTAACGCATTGCACTACCTTACAATAGCTAAGATGTCAGTAGGCAATAGGAATTTTTCAGCTCCATTAGAATCTTATGGAACCACCACAGTATATGCAACCTGTCATTGACCAAAACATCCTTATGCTGTGCACGATTGTACTGTATTCTTACCCAAGAATAGTTAAGTTAGGAGAAAGGTCCTTCTTTAAAATTAGATGGGACAGGCCAGGCATGGTGGCTCACACCTGTAGTCTTAGCACTCTGGGAGGCCGAGGCGGGTGGATCATTTGAGCTCAGGAGTTTGAGACCAGCCTGAGCAAGAGTGAGACCCCGTCTCCACTAAAAAATAGAAAGCGGCCAGGCGTGGTGGCTCACGCCTGTAATCCTAGCACTCTGGGAGGCCGAGGCAGGTGGATCGTTTGAGCTCAGGAGTTCGAGACCAGCCTGAGCAAGAGTGAGACCCTGTCTCTACTACAAAAAAATAGAAAGAAATTATCTGGACAACTAAAAATATATAGAAAAAAATTAGCCAGGCCACCACACCTGGCCATTGGACTTATTTTTCTTTCCAGAATTCACTGGAATTGATTATAAATTGATCGATTACAAATTGGCCAATATTGATTGTATTGGTCAGCTCAGCTGCAGTAATAAACAACTCTAAAATCTCAGTGGCTTGCCTTTCAACAGAAAATGTTTATTTCTCACTCACATCTGTCAACAGAGGTGGGCCTGCTGCTGCAACTCTGCTCCCGGGTCTCTGAAGGACAAGCTCTTGACAGAGGAAAAGAGCAGGAGGCAGAACTGAAACCCAAGCACTCATATAATTTCTGTTCGGACAAACCAGATATCACATCCTCTCAGTCAACAGAAATTCTGCAGCCAGATTTGATTGTAAGATATGGACATAATCTCCACCTGTTGAGAGGCACAAGTTGCACCATCATGGGCAGGGATATAGAATTCTCTTGCAGGGAAGGGAGTGAATAGTTGGGAACAATAATACAATCTCCCACATATGGGTAGAGGCCATATAGCAAACCCAAGGCACTCGTGTTCTTCTCTACCTTTGAATTCATGGCACACATCGCTAATTGGTGCTCTTCCCTACTGAGCTCAGATTTTGTCTTAAAATTGCCAACATGGTTGCCTGGACAACCTACCACCCAGTCAGAAATGGCTCTAGAAATAAAACTTACTAGGTATGCTAGGGCAATAGTTGTCAAACTACGGTTAAAACTGTTCCCTGTGTTAGAGCAACATTGTCGAACCAGGTTATTATCACAATTGTCTAGGAGAGATTCTAAGAATTATAACTTCTCAGGACCATCCCACAATGTACCAGAAATCTCTTATAAATCCCTCAGACACAGCATACATCACTGTAATCTCTAGGCCCCCCTACTTTCTGGGACCTGGATGAAGAGAATAGGACCACAGCACCTGTATTTTTTCAACCACACCAGCACATGAGCTGGCTGACCTTGAGTTAGTAAGGCAATCTCTATTTCTTCGCTCACCAACTGGTGTAGCTACGGCATAGCAGGTAAAAGTAAGGGTTCTGATTTCAGCTTGTCAGGGCTTACAGCTCCCCCTCATCCCTTGGTAACCATGTGAACTTAGGTAGGTTCCTAACCTGCTGTTTCCTCTCCTGAACAAGTATTTATTTCACAGAACTGTCATGAGACTTAAATGAGCTAATTCATGTAAGCTGCAGAGAAGACCTCCTAACAAAAAGTTCTCAAAAGACGCAGTCTGCACAATTTTATAATTTTTCTGTTATACCTATATCTCAGAATTAATATAAGCATTTTAATGAGAATATATATAAATATAGGAGAATTACCTGGCACATAGTGAGTGCTCAAAAAGTGATAAGATTGCTATTATTCAATGTGTTTTAAACAATTTTTTTTTGAGATAGGGTCTTGCTCTGATGCCTGGGCTAGAGTGCAGCGGTGTCATCATAGCTCACTGCAGCCTCCAACTCCTGGGCTCAAGTGATCCTCCTGCCTCAGCCTCCCAAAGTGCTAGGATTACAGGCATGAGCCACCGTGCTCAGCCTTGAACAATTTTTACAAAGGGATACATTATTTTCTAGTGTGGTAAATAGAGCACAAATATTCTATTTAACTATTCATGCACATGCCATAATAAAGAACACCCAGTACTGGTGCCAAGGAAAGAGGGCAGGGGACTTAGCCAGCCCCTCAATAATTTCCATCATCTCCCTTCAAACCACCCCTAATAAACACACACTAAGTAAAAACAGCTTCGAGGCACATCCCTAAGTCATCCCTAAACCATATGTCATTCCTTACACCGCTTCCAAGTTGACTGTCGCTTCAAAATCTCTCTCTTGTCAAATTCTAGAACTGCCCCTGGGGGCTCCTGAGAGCACTGTGAAAAGGCATATTTAACAGATATACGTGAAGCAAGGCTAGAATAATTACATCTTTGAAACACTCGTATGCACACATGCAGAACAGTCACAATTGTACTTAGATGTTATAAAATGCAATATCTCTCAACCACTGGCGTTCTCATGCAGGGAAATGGAATGAAAGGAGAGCTGATTTTTCTAAAATGCTTCAGCGCACATAAAGTACCCCAGCGGGCACGGCATTCTTTCATTACAGACACCTCTAGAATCCTCTCCTAACATAATATAACATGACTTTTTATAATTTTGATCATGAGAGCTTGGGCACCAGCCTGCCATAGAAAACAATTGAGTGCCTTTAAACATTAAGCTCCAAAACCAAGTAAACGGTGTTTACCAAGTTGTTTACACATTCCCACCCTAAAAATGTCCTCAATGCCCAAGCCAGGGCACAAACTGTGCCAGTTTGCCAGGGACTGTTCCAGTTTTAGCACTGAAAAGTTATTTGTCCCAGGCAAACTTGGACTGTTAGTCACCCTAGCTAAAGTAAAGACAGTGAAATAAAAGCCAGTAAGTATCGATTCTGAGTTCCTGCATGTTAAATAGACAGAAACATAGATACAAATAGTGAATAAATGGCCTCTGCCTCTCAGGCGCCTTACAGAGACAGACCTCATTATTTTGTAATTAACACACTTGAAATTGGGGGCGCCTACAACTTTGACTTTAAAAAGAGGAACCGAGCATTTCTTGAACCAAGGCATTTATAAGCTAAAATAAAAATTTTAAATGAGAAATTTCAGGAATTTAAGTCACTGAACTGTGCTTCCCACCTCTTTCTTCCTGTTTGATCTTTGAAGATTAGCATTCAGGATTTTTCATGACATTTATATTGAGGAAGGAATATAAGATTATTGAAAGCAGAGAAACTCAATATTGGGAACTCACATCAAAAGGTCTTCAAGACAAAGAAGAGATCATATGATTTGAAACCAGAGTTACTAGAAGCATGTGTGCTGCACTTCATTTTCTAGTTAACAGCGTAACGTATGTCAAAATATGATTTAAAGCACTTCTCACAGCTGAGCTGACATTTGGCCGTCCTCAGCCTTCTTTCGCTCTTGAGGATGGGGGTTCAAATCCAAACGAGGTTAACACTTTGTACTGCTACATATTCCTGGTGGATGAGGAAAACACTCTTTTAGTTTAAGGAAAATGAAAACATCTGTTTGAGTCCTGAGGGAAAGAATTATTTTTAAAAAGATGGGAAGAGGATTCCTGGTTGTTAAAGCTGGAGACGGCCTCAGTAACGTGGTAACTGTTAAATAATTATACTGCAAGTTGCCTTGCTCACCTAGGATGCTGAAAATGTGTACTGGAGCCTTAGTTTGGTCTTCGTTTTTCAGGATTCCGTACCTACAGTTATCCCTTTACCCAGTTCAGTAAGTGACCAACCTTTTGCAATGTAACTTGTCTTGGTCAATAGCTATGCATTCTGGATAAGAAGCATATTAGTTATCAATTGCTTTGTAACAAAATACCACAAACTTAGTATCTTAAAGCAATACCTATTTATTAACCCACAGTCCGTCAATCTGATCAGGACACCATTTGACTGGATTCTCTGCTCGGGGTCTTACAAGGTGCTGGCCAGGTTCTGTTCTGATCTGGAATTCAAGTCCTCTTCCAAGTTCATGCAGTTGTGGCAGAATTCAGTTCCTTGTGATGGCAGGATTAAGACATTGATTCTTTTGCTGGCTGTCAGCCAGTGGTCACTCTCAGTTCCTAGAGGCTGCTCATATCCCTCGCCATCTTTCCTGGCCTCTTAGATTTTCAAAGCTAGCAACAGACAACCTCCCTCCCGTGGAATCCCTCTCATGCCTTGACTCACTGACTTCAGGAAGGATCTAGTCCCATTTAGGGGCTCAACTGATTAGGTCAGGCTCACCCAGGATAATCCCCTTTTCTTAAAGTCAGATGTGCCATGTAACTTCATCAGAGCAGTAAAATCCATCATATTCACAGTCCTGAGGACTGTTCAAGAAGTAGGGATCCTGGGATTCCTCTTAGATCTCTGTCTACCAGCTAAGTGAATGCAAGATTTCTCTTCTCAAACTTCTAGCCCCATTTTTAGGGGGAAGGACTGCGAGAGAAAGTCTAAAAAAAATACAGTGGACTTAATTAAATCTACTCTTCACTCAAAGGTACAAAAGTACTAAAGGTCAATATAAAAATTATTTTTTATAAATAATAGGAGCAGGCATTTTTGAGCTATATACAGAGTACTGCAAATATATTCATAAGTTGCAGAAATCAGGCTCAGTTATTACTGAATGTATAATCTAAAAGATAAGATAGGATACACACTTGGTTAACAGATACATATATGGGCACTATTCCATACAGCAGTGGTCTGGCTTTCTTGGATTTACATTTTAATGGCAGGAGACTCAGAAATATAACAGGCAAGTAGAAATGCAGCCAAAACAACTAACAGAAACAAAAATAACAGATAGGCAAAGACATTCCAACAACTATTGGGTGCAGCAATAATTTATCTATTTATTTTTATTTTTATTTTTTTTTTGAGACAGAGTCTCACTGTGTTGCCCGGGGCGAGTGCCGTGGCGTCAGCTTTAGCTCACAGCAACCTCCAACTCCTGGGTTCAAGCGATCCTACTGCCTCAGCCTCCCGAGTAGCTGGGACTACAGGCATGTGCCACCATGTCCGGCTAATTTTTTCTATATATTTTTAGTTGTCCAGTTAATTTCTTTTTATTTTTAGTAGAGACGGGGTCTCGCTCTTGCTCAGGCTGTTCTGGAACTCCTGAGCTCAAACAATCCACCCACCTCGGCCTCCCAGAGTGCTAGGATTACAGGCGTGAGCCACTGCGCCTGGCCTGCAATAATTTATTTAAAAAGTCCAGGGAGCTCACTTGGTAGAACATGAGACATTTGTGAGGCAGGTTAGCCTAGTGGTTAAAAGCGTAGACTCTGGAGCCAGATATCCTGGGTTTGCACCCTGGCTCTGTTGCATTCCAGCTGTGTAACCTTGGGAAAATTCTCTAGTGTCTCTGTGCCTCAGTTTCCCTCATCTTTAAATTAAAGTTGTTTGTGAGGATGAAGTTAATTCCCATAAAGCACTTAGAAAAAATGATCTCAGACTATGGGAAGTGAAGGTGTTGGCTACTACACCAGGCAGGGACTGAGTCCTTGGCAGGCATTATATCTTTTAATCCTCAAAATGATCATGCAAGATATTATTATTGACTGAATATTACAGATGAGAAAATGGAGGTATAGGGAAGCTAAATAACTTCTTCAAGGCTACCTATACAGGCTAATAAAAAACAGCTATGCTGGGACACAACCCAGGTCTGTCTTGAGAACACATTCTATTTACCGCCAGACTTACTAATAAATTAAGGACTACAGTGGAAGGACTACAGATGGGGATTTATTTTCCTGAATGAGTCGGTTTATCTAAAAAGCAACCAACCTAACAACAAGTCTGATGAACAAGGCAGAGAAAGATAGGACTCAGGAGTGAGAAGTGGAAAGATCATGACATCAATGATATCATGAATGTGAAAAGGTTAAAACTAACATTTGCTGTAGTAAACAGAAGGTGATTCCATGCAGAGACAAATATTTTCAGGTAGGCCTCTCCTTATAGACTTCCAATTTTAAGTGACTCAGATGGCCCAACAGTTGATGCTATTAGTCTCTGCTCCTATTGCTATTAATTGTAGGAAGCAAACCTAGGCAATCACTACACACATGCTAGATGCTAGACACACACACACACACACACACACACACACACACACACACACGCATGCGCTAAGCTAAACTAATTATAAAAACACAGGATGTTGGCCAGCCAGCGAGTACAACTGTGACCTCATTTAGTCAGCACCTCCAAACACAACAGTGCCAAGCCCCCGCAGACTGGCTGGTGGGAAGCTTTGTCTTTTCCAACAATTCCATTCCCAAAACACATCTATAAGCCCTAACCTGTTTGTCCCTTTAGCCCCTCCAGTTTTGGGACCTTTCTAAGTACCTTTACCCTCCTTTTTGGTGTCCTGGGGATTTTGCTTTAATCTCTGCTCTGACTGCAGCTCTGCGGCCGCCTCTGCTCTGTGGGGTCCTTGCTCTTGCTTTCAAGGGCCCTTGTGCCCCACTGTCTACTCTGTTTGTCATTATCCCCCAGACTTTAACCTCTAGCCCCTCTAGGTCACTCACCTCTCCGCACTTCTGCAAACCCCTTCCTCTGCTTATATCTAGTTCTTTTGTGGAAGGTCACTCTTCTGGCTCCAAACCTTTTTATTCTGAATTCAATCAGCATATATATTGATGCCTCCTCTGAGCCAGGTGCTTGGTGCTAGAAATGCAGTTATAAATAAATAAGTCTCTGTGCTCTTAGGAACTTACTTACATTCCAGTGGGGAAGAAAACCCCCTAAACAGATAGTTTCAAAATAATGTGGTAATAATATACAAAGATGTGCCCTGGTCAAGGGAACATACCCATCCTGGTGTTTCAGGAAGGCTCTAAGGAGGAATTCATGTCTTTCGGGATGTGTAAGAGTTGGCAACCAGATAAAGAATAGGAAGAAAGTTCAGGTAGAAAACATGGCTTGAGCCTAGGCAAGATGGTACACACAGGAAAGAGACATGCAGTTTGATGGTGCAGTACACCTTAAGTATGGAGCAGAGTGGGCATGGATAAAAGAACTGGTAGATAGGAGCAAGATTATGGGAGGCTCTGCATTGCCATGTTGGATTGCCAAGCTGGGATTTAACTCTGTAGTGCATGGTTTCTTAAACTTTTTACACTGCAGACTATTAAAATTAATGAATTTCATGGACTCTGTTCTTAAAAACAAAAGGGCTATGTGCACAGACATACACATACGAATGTTCAGATACATATAAATTTGCCCATAATTTCAGCCACCATACCTGTGCCCCCCAGAAGTCAATCCGCATTTAAAATGCTGACGATGGAGACAGGATAATCTGGGGTGGTGAAGGGGATTCCTTGAAATATTTTAAGCAGAGAATTACAGGATCACATGTTAGTTTAAATACATTGCTATCAAGTTACACAACAGACAAGTCTGGAGTCTGGGAATACAGTACAAAGACGTTCTGTATCTAGGCAAGAGATGACAAGATTGTGAACTTGGGCATTAGTGCTAAGCCTTGAGAAGAAAGTAGCTATAAGAGCAACATGTTTCGATGAGCGATTGAAAGTGAGTCACAAGGAAGAGTTCAGGTTTCCAGCTTGGAAAACTGGTGAACCAACTGGAATAGAAGGCTCATTGGGAGAAAGGGTAATGAATATATTTTTGGACATTTGAGTTTGAGACGTCTTTGGGACAAGACACCTGGGTGATAACCAGGCAATTGCATATCAATTGGGTATACTAGTCTGAAGTCCCAAGGAGAGGTCACAGCTAGTAATATAGATTTAGTGGGTCATATGAGAATCTACCAACTTGATTTTCAATGCACTAAAGTGCCATATAAATACCTCCTTCTAAACATTTACAACAAAGAATGTTTTACTTTATTTTGATTTTCTTCTACTGTATTTACTTTTGTTTTATCTTTCTTTTACTTTAACATGATTTTCCCTAGAACAAAATCCTAACCAACAGTAAAGGATTCTTATTGTACAACATGGTGATTATAATTATTAACAACATATTGTATTCTTGAAAATCACTAAGAAAGTAGATTTTAAGTGTTCTCAGCATAAAAAAAAGATATGTGAGGTGATTCATATATTAATTAGCTCAATTTAGCCATTCTACAATGTATACCTATTTGAAAACATCATGTTGTACATGCTAAATATATATAAATACATTTGTTTTTGAAAAACCACAAAGAAGTCTGCATTTACCAACACAATATTCCATTAGAGTGGGAGAAAGGATTGCAGGACCACCATGAAATGGAAAAACCTAGTTAAGATCCCCAAATGGGGTCCATTCTCTTCTTGATGAAGTACCTTTTCTTCACTTTCACCTTACACTCTCAGTCCTCCATAAGCCCAAGTTAAAATCTGATGGGATGGAAAGAAGAGCCAAAAAAATTCAATCGTAGATCCCATTTGATGCTGTAATCAGAAAAATTCCTTCATATTCAGTTATACAAAACATAGAATAAAATTACTTTATTCTGACAAAATTTTAGTAAAGTTAATATATCGTTGGGAATTTCTAAACTACCATCCCTTGACACAAAATTGCAGAGCTTCCAATTGGTCTTCCCAAAACACATTCTCCACTGATTGAGCCAGAGTAATTTTGTAAAAGTAAATCAGAGCATGGCACTCTCCTGCTTAAAAACATCCAATGGATTGCTTTCAAATTAAGCCCACACTTCCTACCAGGTAGTGTCCCACCCTTACCACATCTCTTCCAGGCTCTTCCAGGTCCTCCCTGACCCTCCCTTTTCCCCTTTTCAAGACAATCTCTTTCCTGCCTCAGAACTATTCTGTTTTCCTCTTCCCAGAAATCTCTTCCCTCAATATTTCATATAGCTGGCTCTATGTCATCTTTCATGCATGAGTTCAAAGCTCCACTCCTGACCACCATTTCTAATCCTTAACTATCCACCCCACTTTCTATCACATTAGTTTTATTGTCCATCTAGCACTTATCATGATCTGAAATTGTGATTTTTTTGCATACTTGTTTTGTTTTTGCATACTTATAGATTGTATGTTGAAGCCATAAAGACAGTGACTTATGTGAATCTTTCCACAGCACATAAGATAGGTGCTTAATAAATTTGTGAAATGAATGAACTAATTGAACTGACATCCCATTTCCATAAAATTAGTAAGTAAATAGTAAGCAAAGATGCCAGGCTCTGTAGTTGGTGCTGGCAATTGAACAGCACCTTTAAGTAGTTCACAGTCTGCTGTAGAAGACAATAGGCAATTGTGATACAATGTGACCAATGCTAACAAGGAGGTAACTATAGGGTTTGTGGGGTCACAAAAGAGGGGAGCCTAATTTTGTCTTAGAGGATCCCTTAAGAAGTCGTTAAATCTGAGAGATGAGCGATGGAAAAACAGGTGCAGAAGGGGCGGAAGGAGTGTGGCAAATGCTTAGGTAAAAGGAACAAAAGTGCAAAACTGTGCAGCAAGAGACGGGAATCTGAGAAATTTTAAGGAGTTCCCTTGAAGGATTCTATGACATAATGTAATTTTATGCACACGTACTATGGATGGTAACCTGCCATGTAAGTTAAGATGTTATAAGTAAGCGCAGACCTGTACCTACCGGTCACTTATCCAAAGACAAAGGAAGGATTATTTCGAAGAGAGACTTCGTGTGACGGCTTCTGTGGTTTAGACGCTGGGTCCTGGAACCTCAGCCCCGACCCTAGCTGTGCTGAGTCCACGTTGGTGGACTGAGAGGGAGGTGATGTCGCCTTGACCGCCGATCTCATTGGCCTTTCAAAGTGAAACTGTTGGAGGATTGGCTGTGGCGATATCCAGAGGACTTCCCCTGTCGCTGATTGGATGAGAGGCGACCGTCCCTCCCCCTTCTTTGTACTTTCCCACCGGCGGCCTGTTGCTTGGCAACCGATTGCTTGGCTTCGTCCCGCTAAGCGGACACCGCGTTACACCTGTGAAGTGGAATGACTTGCTAGGACCGCCTTACGCTTACACCTGTCACTCCCACTTCACGTGCCGACAGCACGAGATTGTCCCAGTTGCTTATCTAAGTTTGTCTTGAGACTGGCTGTGGACTGGCACTGCAGTGACACTCCGCAGACGAGAAAGTGCCCACGTTTTCCATCTGGAAGTTCCCCGTTACAGGAGTCGGAGTAGAAAAGAAAGTCATTGTTGTGTTCCAAGTTTAGAAGCCGCTTATCTTGGGGATGTTCTGAGCTCCTAGAAAGCAAGTAACTTACATCAGTTTACTAAGTGTGGGAGAGTGACCCATAACCTCAGACCCTGCCTCAGAGTAAACCTAACGAATTTGGGGACAAGTGCTAGACCCCCTGCTGCCTTAACTACCTTAACATGCACTGCAGAGCTTACCTCTTGCTGGAAAGAGACTTTCGTGAGTTCCAGGAGAACAATTTTGAGGTAAGTACTGGGCAGATGGCGGGATGTATTTGTGTCCTAATTTTTAAGAAGCAGTTTGATTCGTATTTGTTGTTTAAGTCATAATTTAGTTAAACCTAATTTGCCACTACAGTATTGTAATTTAATGAATCTATTTCACTATAGTAATGTATTTCATAATAATAAAAATTATTATTATTACTTCAAAATAATAATGATTACCAATATTGAGCACGTTGTACTGAGTAACTTATGTGAATTTAAGCTCTGAATACCAGGGTCTGTCAGGTAGTAAGTGACTAGAAGGCACAGGATTACACTCATTAATTATAATACTGTAAAATAAGTAGTATTTCATTTTAGTACCAGAAACCTAAGCCTCCTGAAAGATTCAGTAAAGATTTAGCCCCAGGATTCCATTACAGGGTTTTCTGACATCAAAGCCCTTGGTCTTAATTCTCGTGTTCCACTGCTTATTGTCTAATGCACATTTACCAGCATAACACGGAAATGCCCTCCTCTTATAATTTTAATACAGAGGAAGGCAGTACCCTTTGCCTCAAATGCCACCAATGAAGTTCTCAATATCCATGGGTGCCATGGGCTAATTTATGGAGAATGAAAAATGGACAAGGGAAGAAAGAGGGTGTCCTTAAGGGAAAGAATAGAAAGCCACCCATAGAAGGAGGGTATGGAGTGCTTCCCACAGTTGCTTCAAGGGTAGTTCAGTGGCATTGTTGGTTTTTTACCTCTGCTCTAAACATATTGCCTTCACTGGAGACGTTAGGAACAATTGTTGAGTCCAACAACAAACATCCCAGAGGCATGGATCTGACATTTAATGTTGCTTTTGCTCAGCCTGAACTTTGTAGTTCTCTGGTCAAAGAGAATCCAATAAAGGGATCTGTAAATATAGATAACATAGATAATAGAGATATACTGTTCATACAAAGCACCTAACATACCTAATAACTATGTGGTTGCTTAGAAATATTTATTTAGAGTGTATTTCAGTGTGCTCTTCAGTATAATTGGTAAAGTTTTCTATGAAATACATTCTTAGCCCTCCATTGGAACAATACCTCAAGTGTAGGAAAAATTTATTTTTATATACAAGTATAATTTTGGATTTTTTTCTTAATGAAAATTTTCCTACTTCATGCCTTCCATACAGCATCTATACAACCTTAAAAATCTTTGAAGAACATATGCTTTCCAACTATTTCTTTCTTTTTCAATGCGAATCTTAAATTGGCTTTGACTTACAATGAACAGTACATAAGCCACACACCCTAATCTTGACCTTCTAGTCCTACTTGTGATTTCCACAATTTTGATTTATGTTTATTTACTATTGCACGTGTTTTCTGGAATCTACCTTAACTTCTATGTAATAAGACACCTCCCCAGATCAGTAAAGAAACTTATCAAAAAAAAAAAAAAAAGAAAATCGAGAGTTTTTAGAATTCAGTGTTACCTGGTATCTAATTTTTAAAACTGCAATAAATACTTAATCTTTTTTATCTGCTTTAATTTTGTTTTTTAATTAAAGGGTATTACCGCTGTGCCTGTAAGTGAAGATATGATGAAATGGGAAGCTGAAATTACAGCTCTACAAAATTCAATTTGGCATGGTTTGTGTTTTCAAAACCAATATATATTTTTTAAAGTCTTTATAGCATTAATTGCCTATCTTCTTTATATGTATAGTAAGGTTGCATTATTTTCTGGAATTCTTTATATGTGTAATAAGTTTGCATTATATCAGTTGTCTAGAAATCTGAAAGTATTCAAGTTATTTTTTCATTATATGGCTTATATTTTTTGCCATTTGTCAACATAGACGGAAATTTGGGGTTTGTATTTTCCTTTTTGCCAAATATTAATGTTATTACATTTTAAAGCAAACACAATAAAACATATCAGTTGAGAATATCTTCTGCCAGTCTTCCATGAGATTAGAGAATGGCTATCAAAATTCCAATTGGCTTTCATCATACCACAGTCACTTCTCATTTTTTCCTCCATGATTTTCCCCAAATCTTCATAAATCAAGTTTTCAAAAAGACTGGGCCACTATAAATTGTAATAACTATGTTTTCTTTCTATCATGGGTTAACAAGACAGATTCCTTAAGTGAGGTAGAGCAGGCAAACACATAAGCTGACAATTACAAAAAAATATAATACGTGCTATTATGGATTTTGAACAAGATGCTGAAGAGGGAGTGATTAGTTAGTTCTGCCTGAGGGAATCAGGAATATCTTCCCAAGGAGGTGCCATTTAAGATGAGTCCTGAAGAATGTGTAAGAGTTTGCCAGGTTCAGAAGGAGAAGGAAATTCAGGCAGGATAAACAGCACAGCAAAGGCTTGTAGACTAGAAAAGGATCAGCAGGTTCTGGGAACAGTATGTTCAGTTAACATGAGATACACAGTTTGGGGGCTAATATTAGAGGGTTGGAGGTAGTGGGTGGAAAGACTGGTGGGAAGGAGGCTGAGAACCAGGAGATTGTGGGGAGAGCCTGTTACACTATCTAGAGGAGTCTTTGCATTCTATGAAACCACTTACTTAAAAATAAAACCATAGGGAGGCTAATTAGGATAATCAGCGTTAATTAGGTTAATCAGCACAACATGACACTTAGTAAAAATGTTTATTTCTATATTACAGGATTTGTCTTCCAACTGACAATAAATTTTACACCAGAGTACAACTATGCCCCTCCAGTTGTGAAATTTACAACAATTCCTTTTCATCCGAATGGTAAGGACTAAATGAGATTTTTATCATCAGGGGCTCTGTCCCTATTGTCCTTATTCCTTATATTAATCATGTTTTTTAAGCAACTTTATTATGATTATAAAAGTAAGAATGTCCATTGGGTAAAATATGAAAGGGCAGAAAAAAATTACAATCACCTTGAATCCTAATGCAAAGACATACTACTCTCAACATTTTGCCAAATTTACTTCCTTTTTTCTACATGTGTTTTTTCCATGTAGTTGAAGTGTTACATGTAAAGTTTTGCATCTAGTTTTTTTATTTAAATTATGTCTTTTCCCTATTATTTTAAATGGCTCAATAATACACGTAACCATTCCTGTATTGTTCAATATTTTTTTAGTTGGATCTAGTTTTTCATTATTATAAAAAAGGATACACGGGACAAATTAACATTTTAGAAAAATGCAGGTACATTGCTACTTCGAGTTATACAAAAGGAAATTCCTAAAGGATCAAAAATCTAAAAATTTTAAATGCTGAAAAAAAAAGAAAATCTAATAGAAATTTTTATAGGCTTGATTACGAAGGCCTTTCTAAGTATGATAAAACCCAGAAACTATTGCAAAAACTCGACAACATTAAACTACATAAACTGTAAAACTTATCTGCAGCTAAGGATGTTATAAACAGATAAAAGACATTGACTTTTGCCAACTGAGGGAAAATATTTGCTATGCATATAACAAAATATGTATACCATATAAAGAACACTTGTGAATCAATAAGAAAAGGAACCTAAAGCAATAGAAAAATGGACAAAGGCTATAAACAAACACTGGATAGAAGAAAAATAACAAAATAAACAAAAAAAGATACTCATCTCACTAGTTAAGAAAATAAATGCAAATTAAAGCAAAAAATTTTGTGATTCATTACTTATGATTACAAAATGTTAAAAGATAATGTATAATTTTAGTAAGGATGGGTAGACATCCTTCCTCTGACATAATGGTGACCTTTTGGGGAAGAAATTTGACACTTTCTAATCAAATGCATATAGCCCTAAATCCCTGTAATACCATATTTATAAATTATTATGTGGAAATACTAGCACAATTGTATGAGAAGAGATGTTATATTTAAAGATATTTATTCCCAATAGCAATTTTGGAAATAGGAAAAATGGAAACAGCCTCAATGTCCATTATTATAGAAATTTTTAAGTGAAATACCCTACGGTGGTATGTATTGCTTCTAAACAGAACAAGGAAGATCTATGAAAGCTAGACTTTTTGTCATTGCTATATACTTAGAAACTTCACTGCCTGAAACATAGTAGGTACACATAGTAGGTATTCGAATGTTTTTAATAAATGTTTATGTCTGGAAATACATTCACAATTCACTGTTAAATGAGAAAACACATTGAACAATAAAATGTAAAATATAACTTCATTCAATAAACATATACGTGTGTATATATTTTAATACATATATTTATGTGTATGGATATTTATATAGATCAACTGGTAAAAACTTTGAAGAATGGAATTAGTAGGCAGAGGAACATTCATATTTTACTTTATATCTTTGCATGTAATTCTATTTTTTCCCGAGTACATTATTACTTTTGTAATTAAAATTTATTTTTGAAATTTATAACATACAACTAATTATGTGTATGTGCCATTATTTGTTTCAAATACTTAGGAGTAGAATTACTGGATTAAATTTAGTGAGGGGATATTCTTATCCCCCAGCCCTCACTCCTCCGATTTCCATAAAATAGAGGGAACTTCCTTCTCTAGGTGGGAAAAGTATGAGAAAACTCATGACCACTCTTTTCCTCCCTCACACCTCCCAGGAGGAGAAGTCACTTACCTGATTGGGAAGATGGGAGAAGGAATTGAGCTTGCGTGATCCAGCACTTTCTCAGCACTTTCTTTCCAACCCTCCTGACCTCAGAGTGGGTGCAGTCTCTGTTTCTCCAGGCAGGAAACTTAGGCAGGCATTCAGTTTCGGGGTTAAGTTCAAACCAGGGGGCCCATAGTGGAGCGCAATTAAAGCTGTTGATCAAGTGCATTCCCCATTTCAGTCTTATGTGCAATAGAGCTGGTGTTTTTACTTCCATCTTTTAACACCTTGGTCTATTTCATAACTATATATGAATGTGAGAAGAGAAAAGGGTTACTTACTATCCCAACCCCCAAAAGATGACTGTGTAAAGATTTAAGTCATTATGTATGTAAAGCCAAATAGCCTTTTGGTAGTATTTACATTCCCACTAGAAAGTGTATATAAAGTTCTCATTTTAGCACCTTCCAATTTTGGGCATTGAATTGTAGGGAAATTTTTTGCCAATTTAATAAGAATCCTGCTATTATTTTAATGAGCAGTTCTTTGTATACTTGTGAAGTAAATATCTTTTCACATTTGTTGATTGTATTTCCTGTTTTGTGACTTGTCTGACATAATTAAAATGTTATCACATTGTCCTAGATGTAAATATTTCCCCTAATTTGTCATTAATTTTAAATTTTATTTATGCCTTTTTTTAATGTCTGGGATTTTAAAATTTTTAGACAGTCAGATCTATTATTGAGGTTTTTGCAATTGTCTTTTAGTTTGCATGATCCTTCCCCCAAACAAAATCAAACAGTCTTTTAAATTGTCTTCTGGTCATTTTATAGTTTTATTTTTCATATTTAACTCCATTCTTTTTTTTCAAACACTAAATTAATTAATGAACTGTGTTAGGGCAGAGGCCAGGCTTCTGTATATCTGTCCAACCTAGTATAACAGACCAAGGTTGGAGGGAACTTCTGTCCATCCTCAACGTGAGGATTCCATTTCTGGGTCTAAGGCATTTACTGTGTTTGTCACTGTTTCCTGCCAGTGGGAAGGGGAAAGAGAAAAAGAGGAGGGCAAAATACCTTCCCTAAAAAAAAGATCCAGAAGCTCTATGCTTATGCTTATAGCCCATGATTAAAACTTAGTCTCAAGGTCACATCATGCTAGAGTGCAGGCTAGGAAAAACAGTATGGGCACCCATGTATTCAGCTAAAACAATGTGGGTGGGAACCAGGAAAAGGCATTGTGTTTCTTATTATAAAGAGAAGAAATAGAAGAAAGGAAGAGTAGATGCAAATAATTTTCCTGGCTTATCATGTTGATGTTCATAAGTTTTAAATAATGATTTTATTATATATACATCAATATTAATATATTATTTTAATACAGTAAACCCACAGACTGGTCAGCCCTGTATAGATTTTTTGGACAACCCCAATAAATGGAATGAAAGGTATACATTGAGCAGCATCTTACTTGCCCTACAGGTAAGAACAGATTTAATATAATGCTCTCTTTAATACACTTAATTACCCCAGTTATTCAAAATATAAGGTTTAAAACGTACAATGTATAGTTTAATGTTTAAAGGATTTTAGCAGGCTTATTTAAATCAACACTTCTATATCAAGGCTATGAAGTAGAATTTAAGTTATAAAAACTGTTATTTTAAAGTAAAATTGATAGTAAAGCCCTTCACAACAAAAGAGTACATATTTTATAAAAGAAGAAACGAATTGTTCGGATATTTTTGGTTCTAAAACTAGAGTCTTAGATTTTCTTTTGGCTTCTAACTTCAGTTCTTAATATTGAACAGGCCTTTTAGGGCTTTCCTTATTCATGGACCTTGCCTTCCTCAGAGAATGAATCAAGTGACCACAACTTAAAATATTCAGCTTTATCCTTTCTTTCTGATAGTGCTAGATGCTCTCTCTGTTTTAAGTGTTCTCATCAAACCCCGTGAACAATTAAACCAAGGATTTCCTCCTGACCTCAGGTGAATGCTTGTTTCCCAAATGCCACCTTAACCCATGGTCCTTAGAGGCGTGCCTCAGTGTCGTGTTATTCCTGACCTTATAAACCCTCCTTTCTCATCTGATGCTAAAATAAATTATTTCGGTGGCACTTGCTTTGACCACTTAGATTGGTTCAGTGAGACTCTACCCATGAACTTATCATTAATAATATTAATATCTGGAGATAAACTATGAAACATTGATTATCTGGAATACTTAGAGAATAAAATATTCTGGCTTAGTTGAATTTTCTCAACATAGAATTATAATACAAATTTTATTTCTCCCATTTCTTATTTTTGGAAATAAAGCAATAGTTAATTTTCTAGGTAGTCATCTTAGTATATTGAGTACAATGTATTTCTTTTTTAAAGACTCAGTGTTCAATTTATTCATTCATTCTACCCATATGTATTAAGCATCCACCTGTGTGAGACTGTATGCTGGGAAAGAGGCATTTGAGCAAAAACTTTAAGGAAGTGAGTGTGATATGCACATATCTGAGGTTGATCTTTTGGATTCCTCCAAACTGAAACATACTCTTTGTTTTGCGGGGAGGGGGCAGGTATATATTTTTTATTTATTTATTTTTATTTCAGCATATTATGGGGGCACAAATGTTTAGGTTACATATATTGCCTTTGCCCCACCTGAGTCAGAGCTACAAGCGTGTCCATCCCCCAGACAATGCGCACCGCACCCATGAGGTGTGAATATACCCATTGCCTCCTCCCCCCTCCACTTGCCCGACACCCAGAGAATGTTACTACTGTATGTGCACATAAGTGTTGATCAGTTAATACCAGTTTGATGGTGAATGCATGTGGTGCTTGTTTTTCCATTCTCGGGATACTTCACTTAGTAGAATGGGCTCCAGTTCTATCCAGGATAATACTAGAGGAGCTAGATCACCGTTGTTTTTTGTGGCTGAGTAGAACTCCATGGTATACGTATACTACATTTTATTAATCCACTCATGTATTGATGGGCACTTGGGTTGTTTCCACATCTTTGCAATTGTGAATTGTGCTGCTATAAACATTCTAGTGCAGGTGTCCTTTTTATAGAATGTCTTTTAAAAGTGACATAATTTTTAAA